>ML783489.1:463151-484306 GCA_009831015.1 Picea engelmannii | reverse complement strand
ACCATAGTATTCAGTCTGAAGTAAAACTGGGAAATGACTGTAAGGTTACAGTTAATGGTAAAGGTGTAGTTCCAATTTACACTAAGAATAATCAGAGAAGAAATATTGAAGATGTTTATTTTGTGCCTGGTTTAAAATGCAATTTTATTAGTGTTGAACAGTTGTTGGAGAAAAAATACAGAATGTTCTTCAAAAACAAGGTATGTACAATCTATGATAAATTTCCCAGCAAACAGTTGATTGCAAGAGTAGAAATGACCAAGAATAGAATGTTTCCACTTGTTATGAAAAATGATTTGAGTGGTTCTTTGAATTCTTATAAAGTTGGAAGTTTAGATGAATCTTGGTTATGGCATTTGAGATATGGTCATTTACATTTTGGTGGCTTAGATCTGTTACAAAAGAAATAGATGGTAAAGGGGTTACCTTGTATTCAACAACCTGCAAGCTCTTGTGAGAGCTGCATACTTGGAAAACATCATAGAGAGAAATTTGTTTCAGGTGTTTCCTATAGAGTAAAAGATCCATTGGAAATTGTCCACACAGATTTATGTGGACCTATG
Source organism: Picea engelmannii (assembly GCA_009831015.1). Taxonomy (NCBI): domain Eukaryota; kingdom Viridiplantae; phylum Streptophyta; class Pinopsida; order Pinales; family Pinaceae; genus Picea; species Picea engelmannii. The sequence continues at coordinate 483,743 of ML783489.1, read as the reverse complement.
CAAACACCTTCTTTAACCGACTGTGTTTATTTTATGACTTTTATTGATGATTTCAGTAGGAAGACTTGGTTGTATTTGTTGAAATAGAAGTCTGAAGCCTTTGATGTTTTTAAGAAGTTTAAGTCTATTGTTGAGAATGAGAGTGATCGAACCATTAAGATCCTAAGGTCTGACAGAGGAGGTGAGTATAAATTGAATGAATTGATTGAATTTTGTGATCTTCATGGAATTAAAAGGCAGTTTACTGCTCGATATACTCCACAACAGAATGGAGTGGCTGAAAGGAAGAATCAGATTATTATGGATATGGCTCAAAGCATGTTGAAAGAGAAGCATCTTTCAAATGAATATTGGGGAGATGCAGTTCTTTGCTCTATTTTTATCTTGAATAGAATTCCAACCAAGACCATGAGGAATCGTGTACCTCAGGAAGCTTGGGATGGTAAGCCTTGCAATGTTTCTCATTTCAGAATTTTTGGATGTGTTGCATTCGCGCATATACCTGCAGAAATGAGGAGAAGTTGGATGACAGAAGCGAGAGATGTATCTTTGTTGGACAATGTTAGTGCAAATTCTTGCAAGGGGGTGTTTTCTCTCCAAGATTCAAGCCCGTGGCGTAAATGCGAAGAAATGGGGTTTAAAGAACCCATCAAATGCATTTTATTCAAAGGCCACAGGCATGAGCACCAAGCGCAACACACATAAGAAGTCCATTTCGGGCTTAAATGTTAGCAGATGGGCGATTCGGGATTCAACGGCGATGATCGATCGATGGAGCAGATCATCGGTCATGGAGTAAGCTAGAGCCACGGAGTTGCACGAGTTTTAGCGCGTGGGAGGGATGCGTGGCGCACAATTGGGCTCTATCGCCACTTCACCCATCGTGAATTTGAAGAACAAGGATCAGCCTCTTCCTAGCCGCGAAACGTGAAGTGCTGAAGGTGCCTAGTGTCGGGCCCACAATCTCGCCGAAATGATCTAGGCCGTCCATCCCAGAGGAGCACGTGGTGCATGATTGGGCTCTATCGCCACTTCACCCATCGTGAATTTGAAGAACAAGGATCAGCCTCCTCCCAGCCGCGAAACGTGAAGTGCCAAAGGCGCCCAGTGTTGGGCCCACATTCTTGCCGAAATGATCCAGGCCATCCATCCCAGAGGAGCACGTGGCACATGATCGGGCTCTGTCGCAACTTTGCCCATCGTGGATTTGAAACACTTTTTCTCTACAGCTGGGATCCCTGAATCACGAAGTGCTGAAGGCACCCAGTGTCGCAACTTCAGACATCGCGACTTTGGAATGCAGGGGTCTACCCATCCCATTCGCGATACGCGAGATGCGAAGATGCCTTGGGCACGGGCCCATGGTCACATCGCAAGGTCGTATGGGGTAAGGACAAAGAAATCAAGGGATGTGGAGCCAATATGTTCAAAAGAGGGATCGTGTCCGTTGTTTTTTGAAGCCAAATCCATCCACCATGTGACAGGCCGTTTTTACAGTTTTAGTCACCAAGGGTCCTGAATACTAGAATGATGGAATTTCCCGAAAGGAGGAGAATAGAAGCACCTTAGAAAAAGGCTCTAGGTCATGACCATGGGGTACAACGAGGGAAGCTAGCCCCTGAGCTCGGGAAGCGAGCGCGTGGTCGTTTCTTGTGCTCGAAGTTTCGGTTGCTCACCATAGAGGGGAGCGATTAATGAAAAGTAGGCTGGTAGCTGAAACTTCAATTCTAGCCATAAATGTGAGGCATGGAGGTTCTGGCAGGCAGTCTGCCCATGACTGTCCGATGTGCAGGTTGATCTGAAAGGCCCATGTCGATCTGATGTTCTCGTCCGACCAAAGAACCTACACATGATAGGTTGGACTTTAATGTCTCAACTACCCTACTGATGCCAAGGGAGCGCACTACTCTGAGTATATATTCTCAATTGTTGTATTTTTGTAAGGATTGATGGTAGAGCAAAGCTCCCGATTGTAAAGTTTTAATAGACGCTCTAGTTCTCTAGTTATGTATCTGTATGTGACATTTCTTGTTTTATAACAGACAACTTTCTTATCCCATCTAGTTTCATCTCATACTAAGAGAGTTCATGATCGACTGATTCGTGTGAATTACTGTGACTGTGTTATGATAAAGGATTTATTGTAACACTATTATATTCTCCAGTGTTGCCTATATTTGAGTGTAAGAAGATCTTACGTTCAAGTTTTTATTCTATAGGCTGTTAGAATCCCGATGCCTACAACAACCCTCAGCTTTTCCTCACAGAAGTTTTCCTCCTATTCACCCTTACTACAACTCATTGTCTGATGTTTAATTAAGACCTCACCTACCTCTGCATGTCCAGCCTAGTTTTAGAGTTAGAACGATATCATTCCAAGTTTTCTTCCACTTGATCACCCTCTATAAACAAATCTTGATACAAAACTAATGGGTGTCGGGCTTTGCTCCTGCTGCAATCCAGGAGTGACTTCCAACGCCAACATTTATGGCGTCGTTGCTGGGAACAAAGTTGAAAATTTTCCCCGAGATTGAACAACATTGAGCCTCTAATTCTGAAGGTGCATCAAGCATCAGAGCCTCTGAAGATTGTTGCTGTGCACCTAGCGACTCCATTGTGACAACTCCATTGTGGCAAACCTGTCGTTTTAATTGTGGATTTCAGAGGTAGACACACGCGGTCCCATCCACAACTGCCTCTAGCTATGCCTGAAGTTGAGCCATAGGCGAATTTCATAAAAGGAAATCCCCCTCAAGGAGAAACTTCCACTATTGAACCAGGTAATTTGTTGTCTCCTTCTGTAGAAACCCCTTTTTCTTCTCCTCAACTTCACAGCAGACCGTTTTCTGAAGCCTCCCGTTTCCTGAATTTTGAAAGTGTTCCTACCGAGTTGTCTCCTCCTGGTTTTGGACTAGAGGGAGAAACCCTTGTCACTTCCCTTACCCCTGTAAGCCTGTTTCCAGTATCCCCAGTTCAAGCTCCTTCCCCTCTGAGTTCTCCTCCACCTAATATCCCTATGGTAGGGGAAAATCCCCCTATGACCAGAATGGAGGATATTATAGCTGCTAGGTATGCTCCCCTTGTGTTACCTCAGCCTCTCAATGCCCTTCCAGCAGATGGCTACCTCAAGCAGCTACCCAAGTTTACAGGCGAAGGGGACATAACTGCAGAAGAACACCTTGAAGCCTTCTACAGTTTTACAAATGATCATGTTATCATGCATGTAGATGTATGTATGAGGATTTTCATCCATAGTCTTGAAGGCGAGGCTAGAAAATGGTTTAGGGCCCTGCCTCCTGGATCTATTGATGGGATTGAGGCTTTGGATAGTGCCTTTTTGAGACAATGGGGAGACAAAAAGGACTTCATGTATTACATGACTGAATTTGGGTCTTTGAAGAGAAAGGAAGGAGAGTCTGTCTCTGACTTCTCCAAAATATTTAATAAAATGTACAATAATATCCCCACCGAGATAAATCCCTCCGAAGCCTCTACAAAGATAACTTATGGCAGCACTTTTGATCCTGATTTCTGCCTCCTGCTGAGGGAAAGGAGAGCCACCACTCTGGCTCACATGCAGGACACAGCCGTGGAAGTAGAATCTAACATATTGGTTGATGACTGACTCAGGAATAAGGCTGACAGAGATGTATCCAGGAAAAGAATAGAGGCCTCCCCATCCCATTCCTCTCTGCTTTCCCTTTAGACGGAAGAGGTAGCTAAAGTACTGAAATCCCTTTCAGCTAGGATGGAGAAGTGGGAGTTAGAGGGGAAGCCCACGTACAGAAACCCCCAGAATACTAATAACAGAGGTTTTAGGAGGCCTGGTAACAATATGCCACAGACATTGCCAAAGGAACAAAGAAGCAGAGACATGGATGATCAGAGGATTTAGACCCCTCTCTAGAATAGCCTAGTTTCTCATGAGGAAGGGGAGGAGGTGGAGTAACTTGACCCTAAGATCCACTACATCGAGGACACTTCCCCGTTTCCTCATTTGACTCAATCTTCATATGAAGAATCCCTTATCAACACTCAAATCAATGAGTTGAGTAAAGGGGAAAAGGCCAGCAACACTCCTAACAGATACAATCTTAGGTCAAAAAAGAAAGAAGGGAATTTTGATAGCCAGGATCAGCCCCTCATAGAAGAAAGGCCTACTAAAGTTGCAACAGCCACTACTAAAGAAAAGAAAACTCATAATTCTTTGCCAGCAGCCAAGAACTTGTCTCTGAGGTAAGGGAAGCTCCTAAGTCTCTCTCCTCCTTTAGTTTTGAGCATGAGATTCAGAAGGTTAGAATTCCTGTACCCCTATCCGAACTAGTTAAAAATGAAGATTTCAAAAAATTCCTCTTCAAGCTGCTACAATCTGAGCCCCCCCAGCCTTCCACGGACTCAATAAATCTCCAAGATGAAAAGACAACAGTCATCCTAGGTCCCATGGTAGAAGATAGAGATGATTCATCCCCTCCTTTCTACACATCCCTGAACATACATGATAAAGTGCTGCATAACTGTCTCATGGATTCAGGGGCCTCCCATAACCTTATGCCCAAAATAGTAATGGAAGAATTGGGACTGGAGGTGACAAAGACTTATCATGATTTGTACTCTTTTGATTCAAGGAGGGTGCAATGCCTTGGAGTCATCAAAGACTTGGTGGTCTCTCTGTTTCAGCTGCCAATGAAGAGTGTGGTCATGGACATTGTAGTGGCCGACATTCCTCCCAAGTTTGGCATGATGCTGTCAAGATATTGGATTAAAAATCTTGGAGGAACATTACAGATGGATATCACATATGCTATTATTCTAGTCTTTGGAGGGGAACATAGGAGGCTGTACAGAGAAGCCCAGTTGGCCTACATTGTTAGCGATGAGGAAAACCCTACCAATCACCCTATCTTTGCGTAATACACTGATCTGGGATCTATTTTGTTATAGCTCACTGATGCTCTTGAATCCCCTTTCCAAATAAAAAAGAAACCCTTATTTGATCACAGAACGCTTCCTCCAACCACCTCTGTTTGGAAAATGTTTTTCGACGGAGCTTCTTCTAGCGAAGGCGCTGGCGCTGGAGTGGTATTTGTGTCGCCTTGTAAGGAAGCCATATCCCTATCATACAAGCTTGAATTTGAAGCAACTAATAATGTGGAAGAATATGAAGCTCTTGTTATAGGTTTAAGGGCCACAAAAGAAATGGGGATTGAGGAAGTAGTAGTGTTCGGAGATGCTGAGTTGATTATCCAGCAAGTCAAAAATGCTTACCAAACTAAGCATCCTCGGCTCAGAACTTACAAAGAGGAGGTATGGGACCTGATTGACAATTTCTTCTCAGCTTTCAACATCTCTTTTATTCCAATGGAGAAAAATGCTTTGGTCGATTCTTTAGCTGTTCCAGCTAGCCGGCTCAAGATCCCTCTACTGTCTATGGCCAAATATGATGTTGAGATAAAATATAGGCCCTCTGTACTAGGTGACCCTTACCTTGAGGTGTTTTTAAATGAAATTGCTAATCACTAGATTATTCAGCTGCCTAGCAATCACATTCCAAAGGGACTAGTCCCTTTAGAAAGATTGTTCGATGGGAATGATGTGGTAGTAAAGGGTAGGGTTTCAGATGAATATGCTGACACACCTGAGTGCAACATTGGCACACAGAAGGAGCCTAATTTTGTCAAGTTGTCGAGCAGTTTGACCAGAGAACAGAGGGCCAAATATACCGAGTTATTAAGAGAATTTGTTGATGTGTTTGCATGAACCTATGAAGACCTCAAGACATATGACACATATGTCATTGAACACAAGATCCCACTAAAGGAGGAGGCTAGGCCATTTAGGTAGAAGCTAAGACAGATAAATCCCATGCTGCTGCCTATCATGGAAAAAGAAGTGAAGAAGTTGTTAGATGCCCAAATCATTGTCCCCTTGAGATATTCTGAATGGGTGGCCAATTTGGTCCCGGTAAGAAAGACAAGTGGTGAAATCAGGCTTTGCGTCGACTTTAGGAATCTAAACAGAAGCTCAAGAAAGGACAATTACCCCTTACCTAAGATGGAACACATATTGTAGAGGGTAACTGGTGCATCTAGGATATCCACGATTGATGGATTTTCTAGCTATAATCAGATACCAGTCATGCCTGAGGATAGGGAAAAGACAACCTTCAACACTCCTTGGGGTACATTCATGTATGCCAAAATGCCGTTTGGACTAATGAATGCAGGAGCAACATTTCAGCGAGCAATGGACATAGCCTTCATCGGGGAGAAAGACCAGTTTGTGGTGATCTATCTGGATGACATCACAGTCTTCTCCAGGTCTGATAAAGAGCATTGCTATCACTTAAGGAAAGTTTTCTCGAAATGCTGGAGGTTTGGTCTTTACCTAAATCCTAAGAAATATTTGTTTGCTATGATGGAGGGAAAGGTTTTAGGCCATATAGTATCAACAAAAGGAGTGAGAATTGATCCCAGTAGAGTAGAGGAAATTCAGACCCTATCACTTCCTAGGTCTAAAAAAGAAGTCCGAGCCTTTCTAGGAAAGATTAACTTTCTGAGGAGGTTCGTCTCAAATTTTGCTGAGCTGGTGAAACACATCACAACCATGCTAAAAAAGGGGAATGAAGTGAAATGGACCATTGAACCCAGGGAATCTTTTATCCAAATAAAAAGGGCATTGACTGAGGCACCTATGCTGATCAGTCCTGACTATTCCAAAGACTTCCTAGTTTTTTCTTTCGCTTCTTTTGATACAGTAGTAGAGGTCTTATTGTAGAAAAATGAGGAAGGGCGAGAGAAACCCATTGCCTTCTTCAGTAAAGCATTAAGAGATGTATAAATTAGGTATGAAATCATGGAGAAGCAGGCCTATGCCTTGGTGAAAGCTCTCAAAGTTTTCAGAGTCTATGTCTTGCACTCAAGAGTGACTACATATGTTCCTTCGGCCTCTGTGAAGGACATCCTTGTACAACCTGACATAGATGGGAGAAGAGGTAAATGGATTGCTAAGATCCTTGAGTTTGAACTGGAAATAAAGCCCACCAAGTTGGTTAAGGGGCAGGGTTTAGCCAAGCTACTGGCTGAATCCAATTGCAGATCCTTGGGGGCTAGTCTGATCAAATACTTGCTCAGGAACTCAGCAAGTTGATTCGCCCAGCCAAAGCTCTCAGGATGACTTGCCACTAACAGAATGTGCCTGGTATCGAGACATCTTGTACTTTCTACAGGAGTTGAGGCCCCCTGATGGAATGAGTAAAAGTAAGGCAAGATCTTTAAAACTCAAGGCAGTCAAATATTGCCTCATTGACCAAGTCTTGTATTGGAGAGACCCTCTAGGGGTGTTTCTGAGGTGTTTGAACCCACAGGAATCCCAGAAGGTTATATTTGAATTCCATAACAACCTTTGTGGAGGACATTATTTTTGGAATACCACAGCTCACAAAATTCTCAGAGTTGGGTACTACTGGCCCACCTTATTCACCGATGTCTGCAGAGAAGTCAGAGCTTGCATCAAATGCCAAAGGTTCTCAAGAAAGTAGCAGCTTAGATCGCTGCCACTGAAGCCTGTAGTAGCTTCAACACTTTTTCAACAGTGGGGGTTGGACTTCATCAGGGAAATCCATCCTCCCTCAAGTGGCCAACACATATGGATCCTGACTGCAAAATACTATTTCACCAAGTGGATAGAAGTTGCCCCCACCAGGAATACATCACACAAAGTAATTATCAACTTTATGGAGAATATCATAGCCAGATTTGGCTGTCCCAGAAATATTGTCACTGATAATGCTGCTTCATTCAAATATGAGCCTCTGATTAAGTTCTGTGAGTAGTTCAAGATCTCTCTAATTCACTCCACCCCCTATTATCCTCAAGGAAATGGATGGGAAGAATCCTCCAATAAAAGCCTAATCAAGCTCACTAAAAGATTATTGGAAGACAATAAGAGGGCTTGGGATTCAAAGCTCAAATTCACTTTATGGGCCGATCAAGTGACAACAAAGAAATCCCTGGGCACCTCGCCTTTTTAGCTGGTTTACGGAACAGAGGCGGTTTTTCCCACTCAGCTCGCCTTACCTGTAGCGAAGTTCTTTCAAGATTATGAAGGAGAGCCGGATCATATGGTAGAAGGATTCATCAGATAGTGGAAGTAAAACATATCAGGGAACAGGTGATAGACACAACTCATAGTCGTTAGTAGAAGGTCAAACAGGCCTTTGACAGGAAGGTCAGGAAGAAGGAGTAGAGATCAGGGATTTGGTGCTTAAGTGGGATGCACCCAGACAGGATAAGGGCAAACACAACAAGTTTGATGCCCTCTGGATCGGGCCCTTCAAAATCTTTGAGGTTTTCTCAAATAACACGTACAGGTTGCAGGATCTGGAGGGTGAGGAGGTTTTTAACAACCCAGTAAATGGGCATTTTCTGAAGAAATGTTTTGTTTGAGCCTTAGACGACCCCTTTGTTTGTAAATATTGTCCTTTTGGTTCTTTGTTTATTCTTATTTTTATTTTTATTTTCCGGCTTAGTAAATGACTCCATAGCCCAATAGCAAGGAACTGAAGCTACAAAATGAGTTCTTAAAGCATCACAGGGAGGACTCTATCCCCCATGGAGCCTAATGTTAGCACAAATTTTTGCAAGGGGGTGTTTTCTCTCCAAGATTCGAGCATGTGGCGTAAATGCGAAGAAATGGGGCTTAAAGAACTCATCAAATGCATTTTATTCAAAGGCCGCAGGCATGAGCACCAAGCACAACACACAGAAGAAGTCCATTTCAGGCTTAAGTGTTAGGAGATGGGCGATCTGAGATTCAACAGCGAGGATAGATCGATGGAGTAGATCGTTGATCATCGGGTAAGCCAGAGCCACAGAGTTGCATGAGTTTTAGTGCGTGGGAGGGACGTGTGGTGCACAATTGGGCTCTATCACCACTTCTCCCATCATGAATTTGAAGAACAAGGATCAGCCTCTTCCCAGCCGTGAAACACGAAGTGTCGAAGGCACCTAGTGTTGGGCCCACAATCTCATCGAAATGATCTAGGTCGTCCACCCCGGAGGAGCACATGGCGCACGATTGGGCTCTATCGCCACTTCTCCCATCGTGAATTTGAAGAACAAGGATTAGCCTCCTCCCAGCCATGAAACATGAATTGTCGAAGGCGCCCAGTGTCGGGCCCACATTCTCGCCTGAAATGATCCAGGCCGTCCATCTCGGAGGAGCACGTGGCGCACGATTGGGCTCTATCACCACTTTGCCCATCGTGAATTTGAATAACAAGGATCAGCCTCCTCCCAGTCGTGAAACGTGAAGTGCCGAAGGCACCCAGTGTCGGGCCCACATTCTCGCCGAAATGATCCAGGCTGTCCTTCCCGAAGGAGCACGTGGCACACGATCGGGCTTTGTCACAACTTCGCTCATCGCGACTTTGAAACACTTTTTCTTTGCAGTTGAGATCCCTGAACCACAAAGTGTCGAAGGCGCCCAGTTTCGCAACTTCAGACATCGCAACTTTGGAATGTAGGGGTCTACCCCCTCCCATTCGCGATACGCGAGATGTGAATACGCCTTGGGCACGGGCCCACGGTCACAGCGTAAGGTCGTATGGGGTAAGGACAAAGAAATCAAGGGATGTGGAGCCAATATGTTCAAAAGAAGAGGGATCGTGTCCGTTGTTTTTTGAAGCCAAATCCATCTGCCATGTGACAGGTTGTTTTTACAGTTTTAGTCACCAAGGGTCTTGAATACTAGAATGAGGGAATTTCCTGAAAGGAGGAGGATCGAAGCACCTTAGAAAAAAGCTCCAGGTCATGACCATGGGGTACAACGAGGGAAGCTAGCCCTCGAGCTCAGGAAGTGAGCGCGTGGTCGTTTCTTGTGCTCGAAGTTTCGGTCGCTCGCCATAGAGGGGAGCGATTAATGAAAAGTAGGGTGGTAGCTGAAACTTCAGTTCTATCCATGAATGTGAGGCATGGAGGCTCTGGCAGGCAGTCTGCCCAAGAGCATCCGGTGTGCAGGTTGATCTGAAAGGCCCATGCCGATCTGATGTTCTCGTCTAACCAAAGAACCTGCACATGATAGGTTGGACTTTAATGTCTTAGCTACCCTACTGATGCCAAGGGAGTGCACTGCTCCGAGTATATATTCTCAATTGTTGTATTTTTGTAAGGATCGATGGTAGAGCAAAGCTCCCGATTGTAAAGTTTTAATAGATTCTCTAGTTCTCTGGTTATGTATCTGTATGTGAGATTTCTTGTTTTATAACAGATAGCTTTCTTATCCCATCTAGTTTCATCTCATACTAAGAGAGTTCATGATCGACTGATTCGTGTGAGTTACTGTGACTATGTTATGATAAAGGATTTATTGTAACACTGTTATATTCTCCAGTGTTGCCTATATTTGAGTGTAAGAAGATCTTATGTTCAAGTTTTTCTTCTACAGGCTGTTAGAATCCCGATGCCTACAACAACTCTCAGCTTTTCCTCATAGAAGTCTTCCTCCTATTCACCCTTACTACAACTCACTGTCTAAAGTTTAATTAATACCTCACCTACCTCTGCATGTCCAGCCTAGTTTCGGAGTTAGAACGATATCGTTCTGAGTTTTCTTCCACTTGATCACCCTCTATAAAAAAATCATGACATAAAAGTTATGGGCGTCGGGCTCTGCTCCTGTTGCAATCCAGGAGTGACTTCCAACACCAATAGACACAGTGAAGAGTCTAAGGAATATAAACTCTACAATCCCATCACCCAGAAATATGTAATCAACATAGATGTTCAATTTAAAGAAGATGAAGCTTGGGATGGAAGTATTGATAAATCAATTTCAGAGGGAGCTGTGTTACCTTGTGAAGATGATGATGGTGCTGAGCAGGCTGAAGGAGATGGGCAGATGGTTCCACATGCACATACGCCTGCAATAATAAGTCCAACAAGGCAAGCACCAGATTTCATCCCATCTCAATTTAGAACGCCCAGAACTCATGAGCGTGGTGAGCCATCTGGACATGGTGGACATCAATCAGATTCACAGGTAAGTAGTGAATCAAATCCCACTTTAGCTTCATTAAGAAACATATTTAAAGGACAGAAGACTAGAATCTTAAGAGAATTGTATGATCAGAATGAAGAAGTAGATCAGATTTCAAATTTTGCATTAATGGCATGTGATCCTGTAAGTTTTGATGAAGCTGCTAAAGAGGATGTCTGGATAAAAGCAATGGATGAGGAGATTGATTCCATTGAAAGAAATAACACTTGGGATCTTGTAGATTTACCTGAAGGTAAGAACAATATTGGTTTTAAGTGGGTTTATAAGACTAAGCTGAATGCAGAAGGTGAAGTTGAAAAATACAAGGCAAGACTTGTAGCTCAGGGGTTTAGTCAGCAACCCGATATTGATTACAATGAAACTTTTACTCATGTAGCAAGAATTGACACTGTGAGGATGGTCTTAGCTATTGCAGCTCAAAATAAATGGATCATGCATCAGATGGACGTTAAGTATGCATTCTTGAATGGATATTTGGAAGAAGAGGTTTATGTAAGACAACCTCCAGGTTATGAGATTGATAAGCATAGAGATAAAGTTTACAAGTTAAGGAAGGATTTATATGGATTGAAGAAGGCATCCAGAGTTTGGTATAGTAGGATTGATGAATACCTGATCAGTGTTGAATTCAATAGAAGTCCAAGTGAACCAACTCTGTATACAAAGGTAAATTAGGAAGGTAAATTTTGGATTGTCTGTTTGTACGTTGATGACCTGATTTTTACTGGAGATATATCTGTAGATGATTTTAAAAATGCCATGAAAATAGAGTTGGAGATGACTGATTTAGGATTGATGAAGTATTTTCTTGGAATTGAAGTGGATCAATCTGATGATGGCATTTTCATTTGTCAAACTAACTATGCAAATGAAGTATTGAAAAGGTTTAGAATGTTGAATTGTAAACCAGCTGCAACACCTATGGCAACTAGTATTAAACTTAGCAAGTATGATGATGGATCATATGTTGATCCAACTCTGTATAAGAGGCTGGTTGGAAGCCTTATGTACTTAAAAACAACTAGACCGGATATCATGTTTGTTGTAAGTTTGATTTCGAGATTTATGGAGACTCTGAAGAGTACTCATTGGCAAGAAGGAAAGAGGATCCTGAGATATGTTGCTGGAACAATTGACTTTGGTATCCAATACACATCAAGTTTAAACTTTGAGCTGATTGAATATACTGATAGTGATTTTGCAGGTTCCATTGATGACAGGAAAAACACATCTGGGTATGTGCTCAGTTTTGGATCTGGAGCAGTGGCATGGGCATCAAAGAAACAACCCATTGTGACTCTATGTTCTACTGAGGTAGAGTATGTTGCAACAGCTACAGCAGCATGTCAAGATGTATGGATGAGAAGGGTCTTGAATGAATTATTGCATGACCAGAATGATGCAACCCAAATTATCTATGACAATAAATCTGCCATTGCATTGTCAAAGAATCACGTCTTTCACAAACAGAGTAAGCACATTGATACAAGGTATCATTTCATTCGAGAGCTGCTAACTGGTAAAGAGATTTCAATTTAGTTCTTCATATTTGAAGAACAATTTGCAGACATATTTACAAAGCCTTTGGGAAATGAATTGTTTAAAACTCATAGAAATAATATTGGGGTCTGTAAGCTGTAATGCATTGTTTACAACAATTTTGTTTTACTTGTTTTAGTTCGTTTTGCTCTGAAATGATTAAGAGGAAGTATGTCAAGATGTAATCATTTCACCGCCTCTATGCAAATGGTAAATCAGTGGCTTGACTTTTCAAGACTCAAGAATTAACCACTGATTACAATTTTGTCTTACATAACTTAAACAGTGGCCGCCTTAACCATTCAAGGAAACCAGACACCATCACCACCTTGATTAAACCTTTTAGAAGATCAAAGGGGCAGTTTGTTAATGTATATATACCTAAAACAGATTATAATAATTATGAGCTTGAAATCATATTGAATAATGTTTTTTATTCGAAAGTGTTCTCACCGTTGATACACTATTTTACTTATTGAGTTCGTAAACTCTTCCAATTGATATATTAGACTTAAGAATTTCACCCTATTTTATTTATTGACTTCGTATAAGGATGTTGATGTGTGCGTGGAGTTAGAGTGCATGGAGTTTATTTACTGTGCAAAGTTTTTTTACTGCACTGAGTTTACTTACTGCGCGGAGTTTACTTACTGCGCGGATTTTATTTAGTGCACAGATTTTACTTAGTGAAAAAAAATTATTTAATGCGCAGAGTTTATTTATTTGTTTGTGTTGGGTGTTTGTAAACACCGTAAGAAAAACTGTGACATGCCTCCGTTTTTCACAAATAATAGCAAATAAACATACAAACTTTTAATTCTGGGCAAATTTATATTTACCTGCGATTCCTATTGCCAAAATGTTTCCAAGTAAAATCCGTCCACTTCTAACACCCTTAACCTCTTCATTGGAATACTAGGGAGGGAAGAGCAAGAACAGTTGCGATGTATACCTGGCATAATATTCCCGAGGAAGCATCCTAATTCCCCACAGTGCAGTTGTTTCCTATGCACAAATCATCAATGTTATCTGTCCCACCCCAACGACGAAGGACCATCCTAGATGCTTCCCAAGCTCTCTTCCCATATCTCGGAGATGATCATGCATTCTTATAAAATTTCCAGTTATCACGCCTAGCTTGTTAAATTCCACGTCCACCTCGACAAGGCATTTGTTCAGTAGACTTTGAAACCCTGCAAGCCTTTCCAACCTCACCTGTCCCATACTCTTATGGAGATATCCTTGTTTTCTCCAATGAAAAAATAGGCAATGTCTAGGAGTAGCATAGCCACATAATTGTGGCTGATGAACCCCGAAAGGCATATTTAATTTATAAACCTTAATTTTAGCATAAACCCTAATTAGGGTTTGTAAATAAAATATGTTATCTGTTCATTGTGGCTATGCTAACGGAGGCAATAAATGAATTTAACATAGAGTCATTTAATACAATTGACTGGTGAATAACTGAATCAAGACCTCTATTGGGCTCCATGCAATCATTAACCAAGGGAAAACTCGAATGTTATCAATATTAATAACTTGTACTTCAATAAAGAGATTTGAAAATTGTCATACACAAAAACTCATATTGTTAAAGTGATGGGTGATTGGATCAATAGCTTAATCGCTTTTCAATCGTTTTGTGATTCATTTTATAAGTTGGGAATGCATATGGTAATCGTTTGTGATTCTTTTTATCATCCGGGGAAGCATCAAGGTTTTCAAGACTGACCTTTGAGTACTGGAATCGTTGATTACAAGCGAGAAAGCAGATTTCATTTTAGGATGCCTGGCATCCTCATTACCACTGACATGTAGAAAATGAAACGTTCGACGACTATGATAGTTGTGGTTTGTTTTTGTATCGCAATATGATTAACGTAGGTCAAACATGGCATCCTCTCACTCTCCATAAAAGATGAACGCTTGCCCCCAATACAATAAGTACAATCGATGGTAATGAGGTAGAGGTAGTGCGTGCTAATCATTCAAACATGGCTTCCAGAGATATTAATCCTTTTTAATCATTTAAACGTGGCAATCACATACAGTTACAGTAATTTCTTAATATGATTAGGTAAATGTGAAAAAGTAAACACGTTAACGGATGTATTCATAAATGCAAGGAAGTTATGAAGAGTAAATCTAAATCATTGATTTAGGAGGACGACGAAGAATATGCCAGCATCTTTAATTTTTAGCCATCAGATTAGGATTATAGATTAAAAGATCATTAATTGTGCCCATTTCCAATAGGTGTACGCCTTTCGACGTAAATATTTGTTGTTCGTCTCTACGAAGTGAATCATAACTAATTTGAAGCCTCTTTTTTATCTCTTCGGTAAGTATTTGTTAGTCTCTCCAACTCGTCTTTCCAACAAGATTCATTGTTGTTTCCATAAAGAAGCCCCCCAAAGACTTTTAGTGATAAAGGCAATCCATTTCAAGCCCTTAAAAATCGACTAACTAGATATTGAAATCCTCGTAGTGGACGAGGTTGGCAGAAAGCATGCGAACATAAGAGCTCTCTGGAGCATTCTGTATCAAGGACAATTGACTGATAAATCGATGGCTTTTGTACTCTTGACCTTACGAGGACATCCTTATCACGGGATGTGATCAAAATTAAGATATTAGGAAATAGGGATTTATCTCTAACGGGAAAAAGTGCATGTACTTGATTCTCGTGATCTACATCATCTAGAACTAGAAAGACATGAGAAGATAAGACCGAGAAATGATTCTTGAGCATCTCTATACCTTCATCCTTGTTGTCTATCGACTGCTAAGATGCACTTAATCCCTTCAGAAGTCTTCTCTGCAACGAAGGTAAAGATTTTTTAGCATTTTCTCTTATATCAAATAAAAATAGGATTTATTGTACTTTGAACTCTTCTTGTTGAAGAGTTCTTTAGCCAGCATTGTCTTCCCCACTCCACCCAAGCTGGTGATGCCCACAAACTGAACCCTTCCATTGTGTCGCTACAATGATACTTTCTTTTCAAAATATTTCACCTTCTCATCCAAACCTGTGGGATATCTGGCCACGTTCAAATTTCTTTTTGGATTTTTTCAATACAACTTCGATGACCTTATCCACTAGTTCCCCCTCATCTCTAGTTATTTACAAGAAAAATAAACATAACTATTATTTAGATTATATAATTACGCCGATAGGTGTACACCTATTGGAAATGGACACAATTTTAATTATAAATATTAATCTTATGGCTAGCAATTGAAGATGCTTGCATATTCTTAGTGGTTCTCCCAAATCAATGAATGAGATTTAATATTCATAACTTTCTTGCATTTATAAATGCTCAGGTTTACTTGTTTACTTTTTCACATTTACTTAATATGATTAATAATTTACTTCCCTAACCATTGATTTCCACCTTTACCTAATTAACAAGGATTAACCATGTTCAATGTTTAGTATGAATTAATTCGTTTCTTATTACTGTGGGTGTTTCTTTATGAATATGAAGCAACCTAGTGATGGATGCCACATTTGGTTGTGGTTAATCTCGAAGCATTATCTCACTCCTCATGCATTCGATTCTTGGGGCAAGTGTTTCATTTTGGTTTGTAAGGGTGTGAAACGTGTCATCGTTCCAATTAACAGTCGGCCTTTCACTTAACAGACTGGGTTAACCTGGCACAATCGTTGGATATGGACACGATTTCAAATTATTATATGCAGAGCCATCTAATTATTGATTCGGTTCCTCTACCCACATCCAAGAAAACTTCACAAAGAGCAATTGATTCGCTCCACCTATCTATCCATCCTCATTCATTCACCCTTCGATCCATCCATTACGTAAACAGATAGCAATGCATGAGGATGCACTTGGACCTGAGAGTGGATTATCATAGCGGAGGGGGATTGCAACTTCACAATCATGAGGGGGGATTAGAGTTTTAAGAATTCGCGAGGCCCGAAATCACAAAAGGATCTGAGCCATCAAATCATGAGGGGAGCATGACCGTTGATCTGGGTGAGCGAACTTCGAAGGTTAGAGACTCGAAAGAGTTAGGGTGACTTGCACATAGGAATCCTGAAACCGTGAAATAAGAAGCGCTCAGAGGAAGGGCCCCAGGTCATGGTGAATGGTCATATGGATGAATGACAAGGGAGGATATAGCGCAAGCTAGGCTCTAACTTGGAGTTCGTAAGATCGGGGGTTGGATGAGTCAAGTGTGGCTCACAATAGAACGCTCGAGGACGCGAAGTATTGAGCATAAACAAGGAGCTCTGGACCATTAGATCATGGGAGGCTATAAGTCGTTGATCTAACATTGGGGCTTCAAAGATCGGGAGTGCGGTGAATCAAGATTTGGCTCGCGCACAAGAATCCTGAAGTCACGAATAGCGAGGCACCTTTTGAGTTAATCCTGTGGTCACGGGCTGTGATCACGTGTAGGAAGCTCACGCCCAGTGCTTGTTTGCACGGGCTGGGTAACACATAAGACATGTGGATTTTTTGTCGGATATTCCAGTAGGGAATCGAAGAGTTGCTTCAACTCATGGAATGTGAGAAGATCCATGACCAAGAGGTCAGCGGGACCTTGCTGAGGTAGGGGGTCTTGCCTCATGTGGTATCAGAGCCACTTTATGTCTATAGATTGTAGACAGAGGGAGGTAGAGTAAATAAGAAGACAGGTCGATACCATCAAGTGGTATCAGGATCTGAAGACTTGGCAGGATGTTGATGCTCTGTGGCGATTGTTTTCATGTAGGTAGCAGACAATTGACAGCCAGGTGGGCTGTAAAAGAAACTGGAAATTATTGTAGTTGTAGAGTAAACAACAAACTTGCCAGGAGGGCAAGTAGAAGGTGAAGATGGCTATTGAAGGCCATAAGTGTGGTCAAGACAATGACCGGCAACAGAAAATCAAGGCTGAAATGGACAAATAACTCTACAAGATAAGAGCACAAATGGAGAAGCTTGCATTTAAAATGCATAAGGATGCAAAGGTGTATTGGGTGTATGAGTGGCCCATGAAGAAGAAGGTGAAGTGGCCCATTCAAAAAAATTTGGCCATAGGAAAAAAAAGCCTGTTAAGAAGGTGGTTGTAGCATGTTGAAAGCCTTAGAGACACAGAGGAACTGTTTCATATCTGTGAGCCAGAAGCTGGGATGAGTCTCAGTGATGATGAGAAGAAGGGATCAGACAAGGATCTCAGAAACTACCAGGTGGGTAGTGATGAAATTTCAAGTTTCCTGGAGGGAAATGAGAAGAGGTCAATGGTTGATCTCAAAGACTACCAGGTGGGCATTGAAGAAAGTCCAAATTTCCAGGTGGGCAATGAGATGGGATCATTGGAGGATCTCATAGACTGCCAGGAGGGTAGGGAAAAAATCCCAGATTGTCAGGTGGGAAAGGGAGAGGAGATGACATTGTCTGATAGTCTCATGAAATTAGAGGTGATTTTGGATCAGCAAGGAGTGATGATAGAGGAGGAATATCGAAGGAGTGTTCTTATCATTGGGGGAATTCAAATATTCCTACCAAGCAGCCCAGTTGAGGCCAAAGAATGTGTTGCAGATGTAGCAGTAGGAGATGGACAACCAACATAGACTGTCAGAGAGGAAGAAGAAAGGGAGAAGACATTAGAATCTACCCCAGCAGAAGAAGAGCATGCAAATAATATGCTCACTCCATGGGAGAAGGAGTTAGAGATGTTGGAGGATTGGTTGAACCATCCAGAGCCAGTAGATGACTGCCATGAGCAGATAGTCATGCAGATTGTGGGAGAAGAGCATTCGACATAATTTCTTAGACATTTCAGCCAAGAGGCTAGATAGATGATGACTGCAGCACTGAAGCCTGCAGCAGTAGATGAAGTAAAATTCCAGTTTTAGGAGCAGCTAGAGGAACTTGGAGATGAACCTATAGGAGAACTGGCAGAAGCAAAGTTGTCAGAGGGAGGATCTGAGCAACAACTTAGTGATGGGAATGAAGAACTGAAGCCTACATCTGGGTGGAAAGTTGAGGCCACAAGAGATGAAGAAGACAGCAAGGGGGATCAAGTTGATCTACCCATCAACAAGGAGGAGATGCAACTGAGCAGTCTGCATAGAAGAGGAAGCCAGCCATGGGAGCAGCTACAAGAGGTGATTGAAGAAATCAGGAAGCTGATGTTGAGATCAACACAAGGAGAAGTCAGCCAAGAGAAGCTAAGCATAAGGGAGCATGCTATAGAAAAACAGAAGCAGAAGAAGCAGTAACATCAAAGTAGTGAAGCAGATGGACAACTCCAAAGAATAATTTGGGATCCCAGAGGATTTCTACAATAGTGCTGGGAAGCTCATGAGTAGGAGCTCATGAATTTTTTGCAGCAGTGGAGTATGATGCAGGAGCATCGCTCCATATCATCAACGTGCCAACTAGCTAGCACATTCAACATGCATTCAATAGAGGAGAGAGGTGCGAGCCCTCTCATTTTCAAAATTTGAATTTTGATTAAATGTTGTAAGGCTGAAGATCTAGATCTGATTCGAACTAGACAACCATTGAATGTAATTCAATGCAATTCAATGAGGGTAGGTGAGATGGAGGGAAGAGCTCGAGGATCCCCTTTTGTAAAAAAGATCTTTGTATCTAGATTCATTAGCAGAAGTAGATTAGGCTAGAACATATTAGAAGAGAGGAAGAGAAGAGAGAGCCGAGACTCTATCGCAGTCCGAGCTTTTGTACACATTGTAACAAGTATTCTGAGATTAATACAAAGAGCAGTTTTTCCTGCGTGATATTCTTTGTGTGTTTATGTGTTTATGAATGAATATCATCTGTTTGTTATTTTATGCTATAGATGTATGTGATAGGTCCCATCTACAGGTGATAGATATAATTCTCTATCTGTCTGTGAGTTTTCTTTGATTTCAGTCAGGGTTCTTGGAGGCTAAATGCAAGGGGTTGCATGATAGAGTGTTGAAGACTCTGTGAGGCAGTGCAGGGAGTGCACATATGAGTTTTGTGTTGAATTCAAGCTAGAACGTGCCAGGAGGGCGCACCAGATGAATCATTAAATCAAGGGATAAGCCTCAAGGTTGTTGAACACCATGGAGGTGAGACTGTGCAGAGGAAGGCATAGAGAGAGAGAGACAAAATCATTGAGGATTATGTAAATCTCTGCCAGGTGGGCATCGAGCGAGTGCGAAGATTGCACTAGGAGAAATTTGTTTCGAGTTTAGGGAAGGAAGAGAAGTGTCAAGGAGAGACACTTATAGAGTTACTGAACACTCTATGGCTCAACAAGGTGTGCTTGAGTAGGAGGATGCCAGGAGGGCAACAAATTTCCCTTTGAAGGAAAAGACAAGGGAGAATCCCTTAGAGATTCGAGCATTCACAGAAGCTCAGGAGGAATAGTTCCTTTGCACACATAGTTCCAATAGAAAGGAAAAACAGACCTAGACACTTCGAGGTCCAAGCCTCAAACAAGTTCAGGAAGGATAACACGAAGCTGCACACAAAGCGCAAGGAAGGTGCTAGGGCCAAGGTCAAGCTTCATCACCAAATCTCAGGAAAGATAGCGTTTCTAGAATGCAGATGAGACCCAAAGTTGCAAGGGATCGTAGGAGATAAATCGAAGGCCAAGACCTTTGAAAAATTGGGAATTCTTTCGAGTCAGGGAAGAAATCCAAAGCTCAGGAGGAGGATCACAATAGTTGTTAGATCATCTGTGGGAGGATAGATCTGGACTGTCAAATCCACGTCCAGACACCAAAGGTAGCACATAGGAGAATATTATATTCCAACCATCGAATCTATGCACGTGGACCAATAGCCGTTGGATCCGAAAGAAGGTGCATGATGCTTAACATTCGATAGTGCACAGGAGGTATGTTACACATGAAATTTGCACACCTAGGTACCTCGCCCTAAGTGTCGTAAAGTGTCATATAAGTGTCTCATACACCTTGACACCATGGAATAACCTATGTCACAATCCCTAGTCAATGTGGAGGAGGGATATATTACATGA
>ML783489.1:444950-456028 GCA_009831015.1 Picea engelmannii | reverse complement strand
AAAGTAATTAAGTGTGAGAATCCACCTCACATTTGGTTTCCTATTTTTTAGGGAAGGTGGAGGATCTCATGGATGGTTGAAATATTTCCTCCTTAAAATCCTTGAGAGATATTTCCTCCCCAAAATCCTTAAGAGATATTTTCTCTCTAAATGTCTTAGAGATCCCTTTCTTAGTGGATCTGATGAAAGATCCTCTCCATGGTGGTTAAACCTCCAAATCCTATATAATGAGTGATTTCCATGGAGGAGGGGAGATAGAGGAGTTTAGAGATACCAAACTTATGATCTCATGAGAAGTGAGGGGAAAGTATTGTGAAGCATCTAACTTATGATCTCATGAGGAATATGTCATTTGGAACATTAGCATTCTGTGTGTGGACTGTTTAAGCAAGGGTTTGGACAAGGAGAGCTTGATGAAGCTGCTGCACTCACATCTATGGTTGTAAGTATTCTTCATTATTTTTCTCATTAATACAATCAATGCTTGGCATGTTTCTTTCAAACTTGTACGTGTTCCATATAAGTTTGTCTACAGTAGATGGATCTATGTTTGAACTATTATCAGTAGAGTAGGAAGTCTTTTGTGCTTTTGTTTGTCTTGTAGGACCTACCAAGGAGCTCAAGATCGAAGCTCATCCTAGACCTTGCAGGGACAAACGATGTTCATAAGGTACATACCTTCCTCCTCCTCTTTTGTTCATCAGCTTGATTCGATATAAAAGGAAGTATGTGTCCATGTTAATCACTTTTTGTGTTAGAGTTAAGGGTCTAGCTCTCAAGAGAAAATCTACCTGTCCGTAGGGATATTTTCCTACAACAAGGGCGGACTTTGCGAAGTCCCAAGTCCCGAAATCATCACAATTGTCCATCGTAGGAGGATAGGTGGCAGCTGATTTAGGGTTTCGGGGAATTGAACCTCAGAGGATCAGATAGGGGGTGTAGAGGAAAATACCCAAGGGACTGGGAGCCGCAATGATCCTAGTTGTTGGTGTTGGAAAGGACGCGTGGCAAGCGATCAACGTTTCGCTGACTCGCACATCAGAGGAGTCAACGGTAGAGTTTTAAGAATTCATGAGGCCCAAAATCGTGAAAGGATCTAAGTCGTCAAATCATGAGGGGAGCGTGACCATTGATATGGGTGAGCGAACTTCAAGGGTTTGAGACTCGAAAGAGTTGGGGTGACTTGTACATAGGAATCCCAAAACTGTGAAATAAGAAGCGCTCGGAGGAAGGGCTCCAGGTCATGATGAATGGTCATATTAATGAATGCCAAGGGAGGAGCTAGCGCAAGCTAGGCTCTAACTTGGAGTTCAGAATATTGAGGGTTGGACGAGTAAAGTGCGGCTCACAATAGAACACCCGAGGACGCGAAGTCCTGAGAATAGACAGTGAGCTCTGGACCGTTAGATCACGAGAGGCTGTAAAATGTTGATCTGACATCGGGTGTTCGAAGATCGGGAGAGCGGTGAATCAAGATTTGGCTCACACATAGGAATATTGAAGTTGTGAATAGCGAGGCACCTTTTGAGTTAAGCCTGTGGTTGCGGCCTTTGATCACGTGGAGGAATATCACACCTAGTGCTTGTTCGCATGGGCTGGGTAACACATAGGACCTGTGGATTTGTTGTCGGATATTCCAACAGGGAATCGAAGATATGATTCAGCTCATGATATATGAGAAGATCCGTGACCGAGAGGTCAGTGGGACCCTACCAAGTTAGGGGGTCCTACATCAATTAGGTATATATTTATCCCAAGGTTTCCCTCGAGATAGGGACTTACTGTTGTTGTTGATTAAGGTTGGTTGTCAATGATTTCAACCCTTGAAGAAAGCCCTGTAGCACAAAGGTTTGGGTAATGGAGCCAATATTGTTTGATGTAAATATGACTCATTATTGTTTTTTCATGGTTGATAAGAAGTAAATATGGATGAACTCCAAAGTGGTCCCCTTATGGTGAAAGCCCTCACGAGAAGACACTTTGTGGAGTAAGAGAACTCATGCTTAATTGTGGAACAATGAGATGAAGGAAAGTGAATTTTTTAGGGAAAATATCCTAGATGGATAGTGATTTTCATGTCATTTCTGGTGGTATGTGGAACGTCACATAATTCCTCATGGTTAGAGACTTATGGCCATGAGAAGTTGGAGACCCCAGGTTTGGGTAATGGACCCAAGTTTGTTTGATGGGTAGCGGTATGAGTTATGAAATATTTTTAGATAATACTATTCTATATGGATAATACATGTCATGCCATTTCTGGTGGTATGTAGAACATCACATAACTCCTCACGGTTTGAGAGTTATGGCCTTACGAAGTTGGAGGACCCTCATATGTCATCTAGAAGCCCCAAAAGGTCAAAGTAATCAAAGTAGTTTAAGAGATTTTAAAAGGTAAATAATAAAGTGAAGTAATGAATGTATTATAATTCAAAGTGAATACAAAATAAATTATTTCAATAATAAATTTAATGGATAAATTAGAAGTGGACCCAACCCTAAAATAAGGAAAGTGGCCCAAGTGATCTAGAAGATGTTTTTAAGGAAGCTACTCGGAGAGTATAAATAAGAGGCAAGACTCTCTCATTTGAATAACACTTGAGCACATTGAATATATATAGGTGTCTGAGGTAAAAAAATGATATCCAAGCCGAAATTCTGAGGAAAGTGAATAAAAGAAGGCCGAAATGCAAGGAAGGATAAATTCTTTTGATGGTGTTTTCTAAGGTATGTTATTTATAGGTCATCTCACCATTTTCGCTATAACTTTTTTTCTATAATGATTCAGATCCTGAAATTGCTATGAAAGTGAGAAAACATATCCAAGTATCTGTGGTAAAAAATTCAGCTTGTAGGTTGTTGTATTTTGGGAGTTACACTGTGGAAAATAGGGTTTGTGGCCAGTCCTAAAACTAGTCAAAATCAAGTGATTCGGATAACAACGTCATAAATTATCCATAATAGATCCAAATTTAGTGCGAAAAAATGTGTTGGTTAGGGTACATTTGGTAGTATGGTTTGTAATAGTTTCATTTCAATTCATCAAACATTTTGTGCGGAGCATGCTCTACAAGGTCGCTCTCTAGAATAAGCCAAAATTCAGCACGGTATGCCATTTTTTCTATAAATCCTTTTCTGAGAGGTTCCAAGTAGTGAAACTTAGAGGAATTGCATAAAGCACACTGAATAACATTGTGCATCAGTTTCAGAGCTTTATACATTACAGGTTCAAAGTTATGATTACTTCATGTTAGGGTTGTTGAGTAATCCAAAACTAGGCATGTGAGACTAAAGAAAAGTTTGTTGAAAATGCTAGTCTCTTGTTTTTAAAGTTAAGGAAGGTTTGTAGGAATGTGATCATATACACCAGTTCTATTACAAAGATACAAATCATATTTGGATGATGAAATTGTTGAGGGCTTTTAGTTGTGGTACATGTTGAGTACATGGTTGAGACAAGTATTTGATGAGTTGGCACACATACATGAGGTGTATAGTTGATGACGTTGGTAAATATTGATGAGTCATAGTTGATGAGTAGTTGACACATGATTGGTACATACTTCATACATGGTTGGATGCACTTGTTTATGGTACAGGTTGATTACAAGTTGGTGCATGGTTGATGCAATTGTTTATGGTACAGGTTGATTATAGGTTGAGGTACAGGTTGATGCATGGTTGATGCATGGTTCAGATTTATTGCTACAGGTTTACAGTGATATATCTAACAGTTATAGTGTGACAATGGTTCCATCATTCTACTTCTACTTCAGGGTTGCAGGACGGGGCAAGGATAGGTGGTTGTAGCCACCTTTCGGTTGTAGTCGGAGAACATTGGGGTTGTAGCATCCTTCTGGTTGTAGCCAAAGAATTGGGGAGTTGGAGCTTCCCTCAGGATGTAGCCTGAGAAACTAGGGGGTTGGAGCCTCCTTCCAGTTGCAGCTGGAAAACAAAGGAAGTTGGTGCTTCGAATGAATGTAATTCTTCAATACAAATAAGAAAAAGCATTCGGTGGTTTTCTCCCGATTTGGGCTTCCACGTAAAACACTGGTGTACTGTATATGTGTTTGATTGTTTATTTCTTACTACTCATTATTGGATAATAATTCCACATTGATATAACATTTGAAGAAAAATGATTATAATTACATAATTACTGATTCACCCCCCCTCTCAATAATCCAACAATTGGTATCAGAGCAGGTTCCTTCAGAAATCAGTTTAACCACTGAAAGGTAGATCATGGAGAGTACCAACTCGTATAAAAATGGAATACCACAGTTTGATGGACATAAGTACGCTTTTTGGAGCATAAGGATGAAGACATATATACAGGTATAGAGATTTCAAGTTTGACAATCGATTGTAGATGGATATACAACACCAACACTTCCATCAACAAACGACAAAGAAGTGAAACTCGGTGAGAATAATTTCAAAGCCATAAATGTACTTTTGAATGGTCTTAGTGATATGGTATTCACCAAAGTTGCTCATTGTAAATCTGCTAAAGAGATTTGGGACAAGCTTCGAAATATTTATGAAGGAGATTGAAAAGTCAAAGCAGCAAAGCTTCAAACTTACAGAGGTCAGTTCGAACAACTAAAAATGAAGGAAGATGAAGATATCGTAGCCTACTTCTTATGAGTCGATGAAACAATGAATACAATCATAGGATTGGGAGAAGAAATCGAAGAATCTGTAATTGTTCAAAAGGTACTAAGATCTCTTTTTATGAGATTCAACCCTAAGATATCAACACTAGAAGAAAGATTGGATGTAAACTCAATAAGCATGGACGAATTGCATGGAATCTTCACAGCATATGAGATGAGAAAAGAAGCATCCTTCAAGATGTAAAAGAAGCATCCAAAAAGCATCCAAAAAGATCAAAGAAAAAGAAAAAGGAATAAGAAGAATATAGCAGCAGCAACGACGTCTCGGAAGATGATGAAGAAGTGGCCAACTTCATCAAAAGACTGAACAAGGGAACCAATGGTAGGTACAGAGGTAAGCTTCCTTTAGTTTGTTTTAATTGTGATGGTTGTTGTAGGAAAATCTGCCTGCGGACAAGTAGATCGACCTCTAAGGTTTGACCTTAACCTTAGACAGAAAAGTGCTTATCATGGACACTGAATTTCTTTCGAATCTATCTAAGCCTAATGCATGAGGGGGAAGAGTAACAGAAGTACCTTTTAACCGACGTTTGTCCCTGCACGCTCCAAGTTGCGCTCCAATCCTTTGCTCCTTGTTGAGGGCTGTAGACAAAACAGGGTACGACCACTTCCTACTCTATTGACATTAGCTTGAAAACAGATCTATCACTGAATGATAAGTTCATGTAGCATCAGACATAAACTAGAAAGAAACAGGCCAAGCGTGTCATATTAATGAGAATGACGACAGCAGTACTTACAATCGTAGATGCGAATGCGACAGCTTCGTCAGGTCCTCTTCGTCTAACCCTTGTTTGGAAGATCCACGACCTGGATGGCAGCAGCTGCACTGATGGCTCTTCTCTAGCTGACTGCAGATTTCCTCCAAGATCATAAGTTTCACATATGTAATTCTTCCTCCTCCTCTTCACCATTAGAGCTTGTTTATATAGGTTGGGAAGAGACTAACCACTCAAGTTATGTTTAGAACCAGTTAGGAACCTCTTCCTTGGTTGAGAGATATTTTGAAAAAACCAAGAATTCAAGCTTAACTGCCTCCTAAACTCGAATGATTCTCCCCTTATTCTTCTCACCGGGCTTAACAGTTCACCCAGAATAGGGAGCGCTCCTTCAATAAGGTCACAGAGTGCTATAACGCTCCCAGAAAGGCCCAGAGAAGCGCCAACGCTTCAAAGTTGGATAACGCTCCTGCAAAGGGGTGGAAGAGCACTATAACGCTCCTCAACCATGGTGGAGGGGCGCCAGCGCTCCTCAGGTAGGGTTAGAGGAGCGTTCCCCTTCCAAAACCTTGATTATGAAGCCCTTTAAGGTGTCAAGAGATGTTTGACTTCAGTAGACCAATTTCCTTCCTTCAAACTGAGTAAATGAGGTGTTTCAAGTGCCTCTGTGATGTCGTCATTGAGGTAACATGATCCAACAGTATTTACGACACCCTTATGACCAACCTGCGACATTTGTGATAAGTTGTACAGGAGTTGCGACACTTGCGACAAGTGAGAGGTATGTGCGACACTTATCCAGTTGAGTGATTTGGATGTGTAACAGAATGCCCCCCAAAGTATGAAGTCAGAAGATGCAGACTGATGACTGAAGTACTTTGTAGACGTTCAAGCAAGGGTTTAGACTCGGAGAATTTGACGGAAGCTGCACACAGACATCCAACCAATATCATGACATATTTCAAAACCCAAGGCAGGCATACCTATGCTTGGGAGATCGAGATTTGTGAGGTATGGCCGCCATAAAATACACTGCGGATCCATAATTGTATTGACAAACAGAAGTATAGCCACCAAAGATACAATGTGGATCTATACCATAGTGACTTAGACTGATCGTAGCCACGAGAAATACACAGTGGATCTACGAGATGATAAGACATAGCCACGACCAATACAATGTGGATCTATGTAACAATGGATGTGACATTTGTCCAATAGAGTTCCTTCGCAACCTGGGTAGAGCATACATCAAAGTGACGGTTCAACCCAGGGTCTTCATATTAATCCCAACATGGTATGAATCTAACCATGCGAATAGATGTTTTGGCGTCGAACATGGCAGAAACCACTTGATTACCGGTCAATGAGGTGAACCGTTAACAAGTGCGAGGGAGATCACCATTAATGTCGATGATTCCCAAGGTACCCTAGTACATTCCAGCGAATGTGAATAGATGAGATGAAGTCGAACACTCGTGGAATAATTCGATCAGGGGTCAATGATGTAAACCCACTGTCGAACGTGAGGAGGCCTGCCATTGAGGCATGCAGGTCCCAAAGTACTAACTGGTTCCTAAGTCCGATCCCTGGATGATGTGTTGGAGTCGACAGGGACAGACTTGTCGAGGGAGGGCCTTGATGTATCCCTCATCAACAACGTGAAACAGATGCGGAGATGTAAGTGGTAGATCAAACGGACATGGACTGACACAGGTTTTGAGGCAAGATATTTGGGATGGCTGACTCTCGAGGCGGATACTTCCCTTGAACACTGAGGCACAACAACAAAACATCACATGGACCAAAATCGTACAATGGATATTGTGACTTACGTCGGGTGACCCAAAGGAGTGAAAGGAGACTCAGAGATTGGCTCAGTGCAGAGGTTCAACAGTTTATGATATGGGCAAAATGACCAAGTGCCGTGTTCAAGGGATACTCTAAGAATTGCTTAGATGGTGTTCTCAAGAGACTGCTTGGCTTGTTCCTTTCAATTTTTTCCCCCATCCAGATAGATGAGTACCTCTTTTTCATTTAACGAGCTTGAGGAGGATAACACATGCTCGATATAACTCACCTTCGATAAGTTCCTCTTCCTTTGTTTAACGAACTGGAAGAAGTAAGGGTTCGGTCCCATATGGGTCTGTCGATGTGTGTTTTAACGAGTCCACAGACAGAAAACTCGAAGGTTTTTCAGGATTATAGAGTTTGGAAAAATGCTTAAAAGAGAACTCTCTCAGTGCCTTTTTCGTATAGTAGTCGATCAAGACCGAAAAAGGGTTAAACTATCGCTCGAAGGACACTCTTTCTGACCATTTTAACGAGCGTGAAAGAAAGCAAGATCGCTCGACAATCTTTTCATATTTAGAGAGTCTGAAAAGGGTTTAAAGTAGACTCCAGGGGGGCTCCTTTTTCGGGTGATGTATTCATACGGGTCCGAAAAAGTGATAAAAGTTTACCCGGTTACGTTCTCATGTTGTCGGGCTTGAGAACGAACTAAGACTGTGCCCGTGATTTTGACAAGGTGAATAATTCATTAGAACCGCCAAAAATCCTGTAATGCCAGAAGCTTCAAACCGGACATTAGTGAGATCATCTTTACCAGTAGAGAAACCCAAAATGACTATAGTCTATGAAAATGAAATTTTAATAAGTATAGATTTACTCAAAAACTTCATTTACCATTTTATTCACAAAGATTTGTGGAGCATTGGAGCATCTCAACTGGAGCCAATCTTGTTCTTCTCGCTGTGGAGGCTATGGTCAACTGTTTTGCACACCGTTCGAACCCGGTAGGTCCTCGTTCACTGCTCTTTCATTTGTATGGTTTCAATTTGATTTAAATAGCATAATTATTTTAAAACATGATGCCCTAGGTCGACCATTTTGGACCAAATCGGCCTCTTTATAAAAATTAATAAAACGGGAGGAATTACCCACGATTTAGCATTGGGAAATGATGGTTAATATGCTTGGACCTTAACCATAGGTTAGATCGATTGTTTTACCCAAAAAATTCGACGAAAACTCCCCCCATGGGCCCACGAATCTCCTCAAAAACGTTTTTTGATTTTGTCACGTTTTAATCATTACTTGACGAATGTTTAAGGACGTGGTGGTCTAAAATTATGATTAGTCACCTTTTGATGTCATGGGTATTCGTTTTCATGCTTTAAAATGATTTTTGAATTTTTGCCAAAATGTTAAAAACGTGGGAAATGATGTGAATTTTTAATTTTTGTTTTGTAGACATATTCGACGACCATGATCGAGTGGAAAGAGAGGGAACATGAAATGGATGACATAGCTGCTCTACGAATCCCCCGTACGCGGGCCGCTTTGAGGTCCTGTGGGTTACTCAAGTTCTTCAAGCTGCAGAAAATGAAGAGTGAAGTTTTATTGCTTGAGCACATCATTGGTCTTTGGGACATTAATGAGCAGGGATTCCGTATTGGCACGCAGCTTCTGACTATCGAGTTGGAAGACGTTTATTTTCTAACTGGCCTCTCGAAAAGAGGGGTTCCTATAGCTTTCACTGGGCAGAGAGCATTGCCAGAGAAGGTAGACGTGTATTTGGCACGTCATTGTGTTCCGGGAGCAAGATTGGTGGGAGGTCGGATTCCCATCAAGGATGTTCGTGACCTGTCTCTTCGATCTATTTTGTTTTCTATCACTAGTGCGACTGGTAGCACCAGTGCCCATTTGGCTTCGAGGTCACAGGTAGCATATGGCGTCCAGTGTCTAGAGCCTACACTATTCAACTGGAGTGCGACGTTCCTCAGGAATGCGAAGGAACAAATTACTCGGTGTAGGAATGGCCAAAAGCAATTTGGCTATGGTTCTTTCTTAGTCTCTTTTTTTATGGAGCACATCCCTCAGATGCAGCCTCAGATTGCATTGGCGGTTCGACCAGTATATGAGCCTCAGATGGAGAGGTGGACCAGCTTGTCCCCGAGGTTGGTTTCGGAATCAGAGTTCCGTTTTACCGGTGACTTCTTTGCCTGGTTGAGGCGGCAGGTCCTTTGGATTGAGGACTTCCCCTATGTGGATGTGGATTTCCGCAGGAGCATGGATTTGATCCTGCCTGAAGGAGAGGATTGGGATGAGTCGGGTAAGAGACCAAGTCATTTCTTGTCGCCAGTTTCTTTTTGTGTTTTTTATGTATTTTATATATATTATATATATATATATATATATATATATTTTGGGTATGTAAGAGAGCGTCTAACAGGTGTTTTTTACTTCCGATGTGCAGACAAGGGAGCAGTGCGCCCGGTGGACTTACCAGCGCCAGGACGTCGTGGTGGAGTTCCAGTTGCAGCCAACCCAGTAGTCCCAGTGGTGGGCCTTCGGGAGGTTGAGAGGAAACTTCAGGGGCTCACCATGGGTATCCCTCCTCTTCGGAGGGGGGACGTTCCTCTGCATTTGCAGCGACATACTGTGGGGGTTCTAGAGAATATCAATTCTCTGTTGAGGTGCGTAGTGCGCACAGTAGTGTATTACACTCAGCACCATGTGGCGCAGGGAGATTAGAGTTTCTTGAGTGTCACGTTTTTTTTGTGTATGCCTTGTCTGGCAAAGTTGTGTGGGTGGATGAGCCCAATATTTTGTACTCTTACAGACTTTTTGATGTAATGTAAACATTTCAGTCACGCCATATATATATATATATATATATATACACAGTTTCGAGTTTTACGATGCCGATGGTTTGTACATGATGATGTTGTGATGTGTTTTCAATTTACATGTAATGTACGGTTTTTCTTTCCTTGCATCTTATCTATGGGCTAAATATCTATCCATGATGTAATTGGCTAACGAATCTGAAACACTATTAAGTTCTCTTGGGATGTGTCTGTATTCGATGCAATCGAACATTCGCTCGAGACGGCGAACTTGCAAGTGTAGACGTAGCAGGATAGGATTGCGGATAGCATAGATGCGGTTGAGTTGATAAACCACGAGTTGGGAGTCTAAGTAAATGATGATGCGAGAGATACTTAGAGAGGAGGCCTGGGTTAATAGCCCGATGACAGCATGATATTCTGCCATATTGTTGGTTGCTGGTCCTAAACAGATGCCTCCTGAACTCACCGCCTCATCAAAATGATAAATGACCCAGGCTGCCGAGGCAATGTTCCGGGTATGTCGGCTAGCACCATCCGCGAACCCAAAAAAGATAGGAAAAGCAGACGTCATCTGTGCATGAAAACAAAGCACAGTCATGAGTGGCAAACGGTAAAGACTCAAGCACGCGAAAGAAAAGGCACACCAAACTTAAAATACAATAATGTACAAAGTACAGACGCTAGGTGATCTAGGCGTAGTACTTCTTAAGGTAAAGCCCGTTTCGGGGCTCTCCTAAGGAAATTCCATCATAATCTACTAGTTCGTAGGCACCTCTGTGTAAAACTCTTTTCACGACGTAAGGACCGTGCCACATAGGTTCTAACTTTCCTGTTCCCAATTTATCATGTGCTTGGTCGTAAACGAGGACTAAGTCACCTTCTGCGAAGGCTCGAGGTTGGACGGATTTGTCATATTGACTTTTGATTCGTTTCTGATGTGCCTCATTGATGAGGGCAGCATCATGACGTGTTTCGTCCAGTTTGGATAGGTACAAGAATCGTTCTTCTTCCGCAGAAGTATGGGGTAGGAGTTCTACTTTCAATTT
>ML783489.1:420893-434564 GCA_009831015.1 Picea engelmannii | reverse complement strand
CAGTGCATACAACAGTTCACATTCAAAACAGATTAATGCTCAGAAACAACACTGATAAAACTCCCTACGAGCTATGGAAAGGAAGACTAGCAAATGTGAAGCACTTCAGAGTTTTTGGAAGCAAATGCTACATCAAAAGAGAATATGGTAGAATGGGAAAGTTTGACTCTCATGTGGACAAAGGAATACTTGTTGGTTACTCAGGTACAAGGAAATCATACAAGTTTTACAATCTAAGATTAAACAAAGTTGTGGAAAGCATCAATGTAACAATTGATGAAACAGGCAGACCATAGTCAAAGAAAGAAGAAACAAAATCAATGGAACAACTTTTTGAAGAAGAAGATGAAAAAGAAGAAGAAGAGAAAGATGAAGATAAAGAGAATCTGACAGAAGTAGAAGAAAAAGTTCAACAAGTATCTCCAAAGACACCTAACAAACGAGTACAAAAGAATCATCCTTTAGATCGGATTACTAGAAACAAAGATGCAGGAGTTGAGACTAGAAGAAAAATCTGTTCACCAAAATAAACACACTTAGCACTCTTATCTATAATTGAACCAAACTATTTTGAAGAAGCCAGCAAAGATGAATTTTGGAATAAGGCCATGGATGAAGAATTGGATCAAATAGAGAAAAATGACACTTGGGAATTGGTTCCATGACCAAAGAATAAGAATGTGATCGACACAAAATGGGTTTTTAGGAATAAATTGAATGAAGATGGACAAGTACAAGGAACAAAGCTAGATTGGTATGTAAAGGATATGCACAGATTGAAGGAATCGACTTTGAAGAGACATTTGCCCCAGTTGCCAGAATGGAACCAATTTGTTTGCTTTTAGCTTATGCATGCTCCAAGAATGTTAAAGTATATCAGATGGACGTAAAATAAGCTTTTCTGAATGGGGAACTTCAGATACGTCAAAGCAACCAAGGAATTTTTATTTCTCAAACCAAGTATAACAGAGAAATGCTAAAGAGGTTCGGAATGGAATATTGCAAACCAGTTATCACTCCCATGCAAACCAGTTGTAAGTTGAGAAAAGATGATGATTCAAAGTCTACAGATCAGAGGCAATATAGGTCAATGATTGGCAGCGTACTATATGTGACAACATCCAGACCAGATGTAATGCAGGTAGTTGGACAGGTGGCACGATTTCAAGCAGGACCAAAGGAATCACATGTATTAGCAGTAAAGAGGATCTTCAGATATCTCAAAGGAACAAAAGAGTTTGGATTATGGTATTTGAAAGGAAAAGATCTATCACTTATTGCCTACACAGATGAAGATTGGACAGGTTGTATTGATGAATGACGAAGCACCAGTGGAGCAACGTTCTACTTAGGTGAGTGCTTGGTATCATGGATAAGCAACAAACAATCATTAGTATCTCTATATATAGCCGAGGCAGAGTATATTGTAGCAGAAGCATGTTGTACACAGGTTCTTTGGATGAAACAAACTTTGACAGATATACAGGTTGAGTATGATGAGCCCATTCCAATATATTGTGATAATACAAGTGCCATCAATATCTCAAAAAAACCAGTGATGCACTCCAAGACCAAGCACATTCCAATCAAGTATCACTTTCTATGGGAACAGGTTACAGAAAAGAACATCAGAGTTGAGTATGTGGGCACAAAAGAACAAGTGGCAGGCATCTTTACAAAACCACTTCCATGGGAAGCCTTTGAATATCTTCGCCAAAGACTTGGAGTTATTTCTACTCCAAAAATGAATGCTTATCTTATATGTCTTAGATGTACACGAGGAAGCACCATAAGAAGATAGTCTATTAGGGGGAGCATCCTTGGATGGAAAGATACCTTTTCCATTGATGACAAAGGGGGAGAGATTTATCAGATGCAGAGGATAGAGGCATGGTTCCAGGGGGAGCAGATTTATCAGATGCAGAGGACAGAGGCATAGTTCCAGGGGGAGAAGATTTATCAGATGTAGAGGATAAAGACATGGTTCCAGGGGGGAGCATGAGTGATATGATTTCAGTATTGCATCAGAGTGTTGCCATCAATGCCAAAGGGCGAGATTGTTGATTAAAGTTGGTTGTCATTGATGTCCCCCTTACACTATCTGGGAGCATTATAAAGCTCCTTTGGCCCTTTTGAGGGAGTGCTGGTGTCTTTAGGAGCGCTGGCACCCCCATTAAGCCTACTAGGGAGCGCTATAGTGCTCTGAGTTCTCTTTTGAGGGAGTGCTACCTATTTTAGGCAACAATTGAGTTGTTGAGATGAATGGGGGAAGGATCTTTTCATTCTTAGAAGCCAGTTGAACTCAAATCCCTAGTCCAGCCATGATCTTAGGGCAGATCCTCAACTGAAGGAGGCAAATCCTCAACTTCCCCAAGGATATCTCAATTGGTTAAAGCCTCTCCAAGGCTATATAAGCAAGCTTTCTAATGGTGAAAGGGGACAGAGAAAGAGAGAATCACACCAAACTTATGATCTCATAAGTGGTGCTGGAACAGAGATATTTTGGAAGCAAGAGACCTATGATCTCATAGGGAGAAATCAGTGAAGCTGTCATCATTCGGATCGTGTATCTTTTGAGCAAGGAGTAGACAAGGAGGACTTGACAAAACTGTTGCAATCCATCTACGGCTGTAAGCAATGTTTTGTCCTCATTAATATAATTTGCTTGGCCCATTTCTTTCTAATTCGTGTTCAATCTGACATGAATTTGTCTCTTTAGTAGATAGACCTATTTTGGACTAATATTGATAGAGTAGGAAGTAGTCGTACTTTGTTTGTCTACAGGGCTTATCGAGGAGCGAAAGATTGGAGCGCAACTCAGAGCATGCAGGGACAAACACCGGTAAAAGGTACTTCTTTTCCCCTTCCTCCTCACACACTTGTCCACCTAGATCTAAAAGGAAGTCAGTGACCATGATAAGCACTTTCTATTTTAGAGTTAAGAGTCTAGCTCTTTGAGGAGATCTACCTGCTCGTAGGGAGATTTTCCTTCAAAAGAAACTGGCGACTCCACTGGGGAGGAATCGAAACTTTTCAGTTTTTTTTTTCCTTATAGAACTGGTCGTCTTACCCTTTGTTTTCTTAGGCCCTGTTCACCCCTTTATATCTTATTGCGCTTGTTGATTGACTCTTTTCCCCATCACACTCAGCCTGATTGTCAAAATGTGATTCAAATTTTAGGTTTTTGGACTTTTTTGTGAGTTTTTTGAGCCTCGCGCCCCCCTGCCCATGTTAGCAGAGTGCTAGCACTCCCTGGAAGTGTTAGAAAGAGATTTATAATGCTCTGGTGGCCTTTATACCAGAGCACCAACCCTTTTTAGCCAAAAATCTCTTCAAAAATTTCATTTTTTGGGGGTCCAGACCCTGTTTCCTCACTTGCTGAGCTGCTCTCTGATTCAATGATTCTTCCTTTGACCTTTAACATGCTTCCTCCTAAAAAGTAAACACCTTGTTGTTTATATTTTATGCCCTTCTTCATTCTTTTTGAGTTTTTTTTGTTGAGAGCTTGAAATCGATCCGCTGCTCTTTTCCTCTCCTATCCGAATGAGCGGGAAATCCAGTGAAGGACATCTAAAGTCTGTAACTCTTCTCATTTGGTTCTTTGAGGCAATATGATCCAATCTCTTTCTCCTTCCTTTTGCATTTTTGATTTTCTTTCCCTTGTTTGATTGCAAAAAGGGTGTGTTGTTTGTGCGAAATCTGCATATTCTTGTCTGAATCTCCTTGATCTGAAAGGGTAGTTGGCAGGAGAAATTTTGCATTGAATTGATTATCATTCCCATGAAAACGACAAAAGTACATATTAATGATTAGTTTGCATTTTTGAAATGTTGTAGCACCATATGGGATTTGATTGAGAACAAAATTGATTGAGGGCATTCCTTATCAAGTGTTTGATAGTGAAAATGACTCTTCCTCTTTCCCTTAAATAGGTATTCATTGAAAAGAAACGATTGTTTATCATACTTCATGCATATTTTTGGGATTTGAGTCATCATTCCATTAGTTTCACTTTCATACACCCTCTGAGTAAACAACAACCATTAAAATCAATGCTTAACTAAAATTTATCAGAATTTTTACATCTTTGTTAGCAAACCTACATTAGTTTAAGGTGTAGGGATTTGGAATAGGTTGAAAGGATAACTTTCCAAAGATATCAAACAAACTTAGTATCTTGCAGTAGGGAAAGTCAAATTCAATTGTCATATTGGCTTTCTGGGATCCCCCTCTCACACAGGGGTTATGCACGAGGTCGCATTCGGGTGAGTTACAGATATTATCCCTTTGTGGCCCAACTATTTGTAGTGGTCGGATTGTATATTCGGGGTCACTGGAAGGTATACCCATGATTATGTGTGGGAGCCTTTCAAGCTGATTTCGAACTTGTTATCCTGCCCATACGTTCCAACTAGACTGGCTGACTACGAGTTGGTGACCTTAGTAGCCACAATATTTAGGGTCTCACACAAGGTGACGGTGAAGGTAAGTCTCACTGTACCAGGAACAGATGTTGGTCAAACTCACTTGGGCTCCTTGGAGGGTAAATCCACAATTACTGAGTGGAAACTTGCACCAAGGCTTAAGTCCATTAAGCAGGTTGCCAACATAACTGATCCACCCACTCTATCCCCGCCCCTTCCTATTTTGATCTTGCGACATTGGATTTCATCACCAACTAGTGGTTTCGTTATAGGAAGGTTTGTTTGATTGATTGCTTCTCAGATTCATAGCGTGTGTTGTTTGTTTTACTTAGTGGACTTTAGGTCGAGTCAGTGTTAATGGCATCGAATCCTGGGAGTACAAATGGAGGAACCCCTTCTCTTGGGGAACCTTATACCTTTCCTTCATTTGGAAACTTTGGTCCTCCATATGTTGCCACACTAAGTCTTCCGGGACTCACTATTGGATTACCAGTTTTTTTGTTCCCCACTCCTGTGATCCCAAATCCTCCCAATGTTTCAGTTGCACCTAATACTTTGGATGTCAATACACCACCCACACATCAACCTCATGCTGACTTTTTTCCTTCTTCGTCCATCAAGTCTCCTTCCATTTCTCCTTCTTCGCCTAGTGAAATCTCTAAAGCAAGTAGCCAGGTTGATCAGAAGAAGAAGAAACGGAAAGAGAAGAAGAAGAAGAACCTGAAAAGGACAAAGGCCCCAACAAAATCAGATGTTGACTCTAAGAAACCAGTTACTGTTAATAGTACTGGGAGTGTTGATGAGGTCAACAAGATTAAAAGGAAGAATCCAAAACCCAAATTCCCTTGCAGCCTTTGTAAGGGTGACCACTTTCTGAGGGATTGCCCCAGTCTTACCCAGGTCTTAGAAATGTGGTCCTCCACGTCATCGAACTATGTCGATCATGTCGATGATACCTCATCAACTAGTGATGTTCAGGTTGGTAAGAAGAAGCAAACTGTCAAGTTCCCTTGCATGTTATGTAAAGGTAATCATTACTCTCACCTTTGTCCTCGCATGGACGAGGCTTCTTCTCTTTTGGAAAAACTTCAACTTCCAAAAGGTTATCGTAATCTTTCCTCTGACCCATCATTGGTTGATGGACTGGTCAATCCGGTTCCATCCCCGATCAGTCTGATTGATCAAGTGGTCAATCTAGTTTCCTCCTCAATTGAACCACAAACCCAAGTAGTTGATCCAGTTATGTCATCGATCGACCCCGCTCTTCATCAAAAGAGTGACACCATAGTGGTTGATCTGTTTTCATCCTTGGTCAATCCCACTCTCTCGTTAGAGAGTGACACCAAAGAGGTCAATCCATTTCCACTCGTTAACCCCATTCCTCCCTTGGAGAATGAAACTCAAGTGGTCGATCCAATTTTTCCATCGGTCGATCCCATTCCTCCATTGCATAATGTCAAAGCGACTGATCCAGTCCCTTCCTTGGTCAGTCCCATTCTTCCTCTAAAGAGTGCCAAAGTGGTCGATGCAGTTTTTTCATCGGTCGATCGCATTCCTCCATTGAGGAATTTCAAAGTGACTGATCCAGTCCCTTCCTCGGTCAGTCCCACTCTGAAGAGTGTTGAAGTGGTCTATCGAAGTCCACCATTGCTTGATTTGATCCAATCATCGGTCGATCCTCCTACCCTTCTAGAGAGTAAACCCGATATTGCCCATGTTTTTCTCCTTAATACAGACTCTACCGTGCCGGGGGGCATTCCTCCTTCTCCTACAAAACCCTCTCCAAGCAATGAGGCCATCCTTTTTGATTGGGGTGTGCTAACTAGACCTCGTATTCCCTCCAACATTCCTTTCCAGATTACAGTACAGGTTCGTGGTCGAGACGTTCCTCAAATCCTGATAGATGAAGGTGCGTCTGTTAGTATTTTGTCTTATGTTGCTTGGTACGCTTTGGGTTGTCCGCAGCTTGCACCGGTTACACAGAATCTATTAGCTTTTAACAAAAGAACTAGTCAACCTTTAGGGATCCTTCCTCAATTTCCTGTAACTTTGGGAGGGAAAACTGTCTTTATCGATGTCATGGTAGTTCGATACCCCTTGTATTTATCTTTACTCCTTGGGCGGGATTATGTCTATGCTATGAAAGCTCTTGTATCCACCCTTTTTCGTGTGATATCTTTCCCTCACAATGGAAGAATTGTGACTATTGATAAAATTTCATTCATTGGCCCCAACTGGGTTACCTCCCTAAGTGGTTCCTATATGCAGACAGTATCGCCCCCGCCTCATGTCAATTATGTGGTGTTGTCTCCCATGACCTCAACTTCCGATGATTTGGATCCAGTAGTTGACATGGTGATCTCTTCGGTAGGATTATTGGAGCTTGATCTCCTTACTCCTGTCACAACCCTCGACATGTGTTCCTTCTCGAGTGATTATCTTCCATCCAGCGAAGATCTCCTGGAGGCCATGACCACGTTTTATCCATTGACATGGTACCCTTCCAGAGAATTATCCTCTTAGAAGCCATGATCCAGACGAAACAATGAGCATAGTTTCTGTTCTTTGTCGCAAGCTCATTAAAAAATGAAACGGAAGTCCTGAGCATAGTTATTTTCCTGTGTCAAGCTCGTTAAAAAATGAAACAGTCACCTCTCTTGACATGGAACAAAATGTTATAATGTAGTGGATGTTGTGACTTACGTCAGGCGATCCAAAGGAGTGAAAGAAACTCAAAGGATTGGCTCAGTGCAGAGGTTCAACGGATTAAAATGTGTGCAAAAGACAAAGTATCATGTTCAAGGGCGACTCTAAGAATTACTTGGTAATGTTCTCAAGAGACTGCTTGGCTTGCTTCTTTCAATTTTTTCCCCATATAGATAGACGAGTACCTCTTTTTTATTTAATGAGCTCGAGGAGGATAACAGATGCTCGATAAAACTCACCTTCGGTAAGTTCCTCTTCCTTTGTTTAACGAATCGGAAGAAGTAAGGGTTCGGTCCCATATGGGCCTGTCGATGTTTTGTTTATCGAGTCCAAAGACAGAAAACTCGAAGGTTTTTCATGATTATAGAGTCTGGAAGAACACTTAAAAGAGAAATCTCTCAGTTCCTTTTTCGTAAAGTAGTCTAATGAGACCGAAAAAGAGATAAACTATCGCTCAACAGACGTTTTCTTCAAATACTTTAATGAGCGTGAAGAGAACAAGGTGCTCGACAATATTTTCATCTTTAGAGAGTCTGAAAAGAACTTAAAGATGACTCCAATGTTGTCCTTTTTCGTAATGTTAGTCTCGGGAGGACGAAAAAGAGATAAATTATCACTCGAACGACGCCCTTTCAGACTATTTAACGAGTGGGAAAGGAAGCAAGATCACTCGACAATATTTTCATGTTTAGAGAGTTTGAAAAGAGCTTAAAGGAGACTCCAAGGGGTTCCTTTTTCGTGTATCAATACAGGTCTGAAAAAGAGATAAAAGTCTACCCGTATGCATTCTCATGTATTTACAAGTATGAGAAAGAGAAAATACTAAGCTCGGTATGCCCCTAGCTTGAAAGCTAATGGCTTAACTCCAGAAAGATCATCAAAGGTTGGAGACATGCCCTCCAAGATTCGATTCATTCAGCGAAGGAGAAGGGTGGATGAAAAGAAGGCTCAAGAGAGGTGGATCCTTCCTTAGTTTCCTGTAACTTTGGGAGGGAAAACTGTCTTTATCGATGTCATGGTAGTCCGAGACCCCTTGGATTTCGCTTTACTCCTTGGGCAGGATTATGTCTATGCCATGAAAGCTCTTGTATCCACCCTTTTCCATGTGATATCTTTCCCTCACGATGGAAGAATTGTGACTATTGATCAACTTTCATTCATTGGCCTCGACTGGGTTACCTCCCTAAGTGGTTCCTATATGCAGACATTATCGCCCCTGCTGCATGTCAATTATGTGGTGTTGTCTTCCATGACCTCAACTTCCGATGATTTGGATTTGGTAGTTGACATGGTGATCTCTTCGGTCGGATTATTGGAGCTTGATCTCCTTACTCCTGTCACAACCCTCGACATGTGTTCCTTCTTGAGTGATTATCTTCCATCCAACGAAGATCTCCTAGAGGCCATGACCACATTTTATCCATTGACATGGTACCCTTCTAGAGCATTATCCTCTTAGAAGCCATGATCCGGAAGAAACAACGAGCATAGTTTCTCTTCTCTGTGGAAAGCTCGTTAAAAAATGAAACGGAAGTCCTGAGCATAGTTATTTTCCTGTGTCCAACTCATTAAGAAATGAAACAGTCACCTCTCTTGAACCTTCTTTTCATCCACCCTTCTCCTTTGGTGAATGAATCGAATCTTGGAGGGCATGTCTCCAGCCTTTGATGATCTTTCTGGAGTTAAGACACTAGCTTTCAAGCTAGGGGCATACCGAGCTTAGTCTTTGTTCTTTCTCATGCTCATAAATACATGAGAATGCATCCGGATAGACTTTTATCGCTTTTTCGGACCTGTATGGATACAAGAAAAAGGAACCCCTTGGAGTCTCCTTTAAGATATTTTTAGACTCTCTAAACATGAAAAGATTTCCAAGTGATCTTGCTTCCTTTCCCACTCATTAAACGGTATGAAAGGGCATCTTTCGAGTGATAATTTATCTCTTTTTCGGCCTCGCGAGACTAACATTACGAAAAGGGAAAACATTGGAGTCATCTTTAAGTTCTTTTCAGACTCTCTAAAGATGAAAAGATTGCCGAGCACCTTGTTCTCTTCATGCTTGTTAAAGTATTTGAAGAAAATTTCTGTTGAGATATAGTTTATCTCTTTTTCGGTCTCATCAGACTACTTTACGAAAAAGGAACTGAGAGAGTTCTCTTTTAAGTGTTTTTCCAGACTCTATAATCATGAAAAACCTTCGAGTTTTTTGTCTTTGGACCCGCTAAACAAAACATCGATAGGCCCATATGGGACCGAACCCTTACTTCTTCTGGTTCATTAAACAAAGGAAGAGGAACTTACCGAAGGTGAGTTTTATCGAGCATGTGTTATCCTCCTCGAGCTCGTTAAATCAAAAAGAGGTACTCGTCTATCTGGATGGGGGGAAAATTGAAAGAAGCAAGCCAAGCAGTCTGTTGAGAACATTACCAAGTAATTCTTAGAGTTTCCCTTGAACACGACACTTTGTCTTTTGCACACATTTTAATCCGTTGAACCTCTACACTGAGCCAATCCTTTGAGTTTCTTTCACTCCTTTGGATCGCCTGACCTAAGTCACAGCATCCACTGCATTATAACGTTTTGGTGCATGTCATGTTTCTGGTATTGTGCCTCAGTGTTCAAGGGAAGTATCCATCTCGAGAGTCAACCATCAAAAATATCTTGTCTCAATACCCGTGTCAGTCCATGTTCATTTGATCTAACAATTACATCTCTATGTCCGTTTCCTGTCGTTGATGGCGGATACATCAAGGCCCTCCTTCGACGATCCTATTCCTGTCGACTTCAACACATTATCCAGGAACTAGACTTAGAAACTAATTAGTACTTTGGGACCCGTATGCCTCAATGGCAGGCCTCCTCACATCCGACAGTGGGTTTACATCATTGACCTCTGATCGGATGATTCCACAGATGTTCGACTTCAGCTCATCCATTCACATTCGTTGGAATGTACTAGAGTACCTTGGGAATCATTGACATTGATGGTGATCTCCCTCGTGCTTGTTAATTGTTTACATCATTGACTGGTAATCAAGTGGTTTCTGCCATGTTCGACATCAAGACATATATTCACGTGGTTAAATTCATACTACATCGGGATCGGTAAGAAGACCCTAGGTTGAGTGATCACTTTGATATGTACTTTGCCCAGGTTGTGAAGGAGTTTCTCTTGAACAATGACACATATATTTTTACATAGATCCACTTTGTATTGGTCATGGCTATGTCTTGTCATCTCATAGATCCACTATGTATTCTTCGTGGCTACGATCAGTTCATATCATAAGAGTATAGATCCACAGTGTATTTTCAATGGCTATACCTTTTTATCAATACAATTATGGATCCGTAGTGTATTTTATGGCGTCCATATCTTGCAAGTCTTGACCACCCAAGCATAGGTATGCCTGCCTTGGGTTTGAAACATGTCATAATATTTGTTGGATGTTTGTGTGTAGCTTCTGTCAAGTTCTCTGTGTCTATACCCTTGCTTGAAAGTCTACAAAGCATTTCAGTTATCAGCTCCTGTCTTCTAACTTCATACTTTGGGGGAAATCTGTTACACATCAATATTACTCTCTTTGATAGTGTCACACGTGTCGTCATTACAAGGTTCGCAAGTGTCGCTTTTTGCTCACAAGTGTCGCAAGTGTTAAAGAAAACATACTACCATGATTCCAATGTCGTGCTTGTAAACAACATGAAGAGGACACTTGGCACATGTCAAACACTTGATTTGGAAGAGGAGGAAAGGTTAACTGGGCTCATGAACCTTTTTCCATCTGAAAGCACCTCAAACACTGAGTTTTTGGAGGGGAGCGCTCCCCTATACCTCTTCTGGGAGCCTTGGCGCTCCCCCTTTCACTGTCTAGGAGCATTATAAAGCTCCTTTGGCTCTTTTGAGGGAGTTCTGGTGTCTTTAGGAGTGCTGACACCCCCCTTAAGCCTACTAGGAAGCACTATAACGCTCTGAGTGCCCTTTTGCGGGAGCGCTACCTATTTTAGGCAACAGTTGAGTTGCTGAGATGAATGGGGGAAGGATCTTTTCATTGTTAGAAGGTATTTCAGCTCAAATCCCTAGTCTAGCCATGATCTTAGGGCAGATTCTCAACTGAAGGAGGTAAATCCTCAACTTCCCCAAGGATATCTCAAGTGGTTAAAGCCTCTCCAAGGC
This sequence comes from Picea engelmannii, assembly GCA_009831015.1. NCBI lineage: Eukaryota > Viridiplantae > Streptophyta > Pinopsida > Pinales > Pinaceae > Picea > Picea engelmannii. Next base: position 423,257 of record ML783489.1, on the reverse strand, counting down.
TATATAAGCAAGCTTTCTCATGGTGAAAGGGGACAGAGAAAGAGAGAATCACACCAAACTTATGATCTCATAAGTGGCACTGGAACAGAGATATTTTGGAAGCAAGAGACCTATGATCATTTTGGGTCATTGTATTTTGGGAGTTAGACTCTGTGGAAAATAGGGTTTGTGGCCAGTCCTAAAACTAGTCAAAATCAGGTGTTTCGGGTAAAAACGTCATAACTTCTTCATAAAAGATCCAAATTAAGTGAGACCAAATGTGTTGGTTAGGGTACATTTGGTAGTAGGTTTTTTAATAGTTTTAGATCAATTCATCAAACATTTTGTGCGGGGCATGCTCTACAAGGTCGCTCTCTAGAATAAGATAGAATTCAACAAGGTATGCCGTTTTTTCTATAAATCCTTTTCTGAGAGGTTCCAAGTAGTGACACTTGAAGGAGTTGCATAAAACACACTGAATAACGTTGTGTATCATTTTCATAGGTTTATGCATTACAGGTTCAAAGTTATGATTACTTCAAGTTAGGGTTGTTGACTAATTCAAAACTAGGCATGTGAGACTAAATAAAAGTTTGATGAAAATGCTAGTCTCTTGTTTTTAAAGTCAAGGAAGGTTTGTAGGAATGTGATCATATACACCAAGTCTATTACAGAGATACAAATCATATTTGGATGATGAAATTGATGAGGGATTTTGGTTATGGTACATGTTGAGTACATGGTTGAGACAAGTAGTTGATGAGTTGGTGCACATACATGAGGTGTATAGTTGATGACGTTGGTACATATTGATGAGTCATAGTTGATGAGTAGTTGACATATTATTGGTACATACTTCGTACATTGTTGGATGCCCTTGTTTATGGTACAGGTTGATTATAGGTTGGTGCATGGTTGATGCACTTGTTTATGGTAAAGTTTGATTACAGATTGAGGTACAGGTTGATGCATGGTTGATACCTGGTTCAGATTTATTGGTATAGGTTTACAAATGTATATCTCACAGTGATAGTGTGACAGTGGTTTCATCATTCTACTTCTACTTCAGGGTGGTAGGATGGGGCAAGGATAGGTGGTTGTAGCCACCTTCCGGTTGTAGCCGGAGAACATTGGGGTTGTATCCTCCTTCTGGTTGTAGCCAGAGAATTGGGGAGTTAGAGCTTCCCTTAGGTTGTAGCCTAAGAAACTACGGGGTTGGAGCCTCCTTCCAGTTGCAGCTGGAAAATAAAGGAAGTTGGTGCTTCCAATGAATGTAATTCTTCAAGACATATAAGAAAAAAACATTCAGTGGTTTTCTCCTGATTTGGTTTTCCACGTAAAACACTGGTGTATTGTGTATGTGTTTGATTGTTTATTTCTTACTGCTCATTATTGCATAATAATTCTACATTGATATAATATTTGAAGAAAAAGGATTATAATTACACTATTACTAATTCACCCCCCCTCTCAGTAATTCAACAATTGGAATCAGAGCACGTTCCTTCAGAAATCAGTTTAACCACTGAAAGGTAGATCATGGAGAGTACCAACTCATATAAAAATTGAATACCACAGTTTGATGGACATAAGTATGCTTTTTGGAGCATAAGGATGAAGACATATATACAGGCACAAGGATTTCAAGTTTGACAATCAATTGTAGATGGATACACAACCCCAGCAGTTCCACTAACAAATGACAAAGCAGTGAAACTCGCTGAGAATAATTCCAAAGCCATAAATGCACTTTTGAATTGTCTCAGTGATACGGTATTCACCAAAGTTGCACATTGTAAATCTGCTAAAGAGATTTGGGACAAGCTTTGAAATATTTATGAAGGAGATTGAAAAGTCATAGCAACAAAGCTTCAAACTTACAGAGGTCAGTTCAAACAGCTGAAAATGAAGGAAGATGAAGATATCGTAGCCTACTTCTTACGAGTCGATGAAACAATGAATGCAATCATAGGATTGGGAGAAGAAATTGAAGAATCTGTAATTGTTCAAAAAGTACTAAGATCTCTTCCTATGAGATTCAACCCTAAGATATCAGCGCTAGAAGAAAGATCTGATCTAAACTCAATAAGCATGGACGAATTGCATGGAATCTTCAGAGCATATGAGATGAGAAAAAGAAGCATCCTTCAAGATGTAAAAGAAGCAGCCTTCAAAGCATCCAAAAGATCAAAGAAAAAGAAAAAGGAACAAGAAGAATATAGCAGCAACAATGACGTCTCGAAAGATGATGAAGAAGTGGCCAACTTCATCAAAAGACTGAACAAGGGAACCAATGGTAGGTACAGAGGTAAGATTCCTTTAATTTGTTTTAATTGTGATGGTATTGGTCATTTTGCTAACAAATGTCCTCATAAGAAAAAGAGA
>ML783489.1:399215-418943 GCA_009831015.1 Picea engelmannii | reverse complement strand
ATCTAAGATTAAACAAAGTTGTGGAAAGCATCAACGTAACAATTGATGAAACAGACAGACCATAATCAAAGAAAGAAGAAAACAAATCAATGGAACAACTTTTTGAAGAAGAAGATGAAAAAGAAGAAGAAGAGAAAGATGAATATGAAGAGAATCCGACAGAAGTAGAAGAGCAAGTTCAACAAGTATCTCCAAAGACACCTAACAAACGAGTACAAAAGAATCATCCTTCAGATCAGATTACTAGAAACAAAGATGCAGGAGTTGAGACTAGAAGAAAAATCTGTTCACCAGAATAAACACACCTAGCACTCTTATCTATAATTGAACCAAACTATTTTGAAGAAGCCAGCAAGGATGAATTTTGGAATAAGGCCATGGATGAAGAATTGGATCAAATGGAGAAACATGACACTTGGGAATTGGTTCCATGACCAAAGAATAAAAATGTGATCGGCACAAAATGGGTTTTCAGGAATAAATTGAATGAAGATGGACAAGTTACAAGGAACAAAGTTAGATTGGTATGTAAAGGATATGCAGAGATTGAAGGAATTGACTTTGAAGAGACATTTGCCCCAGTTGCCAGAATGGAACCAATTTGTTTGCTTTTAGCTTATGCATGCTCCAAGAATGTTAAACTATATCAGGTGGACGTAAAATCAGATTTTCTGAATGGGGAACTTGAAGAAGAAGTCTACATTGAACAACCAGAAGGATTTTAGTTGTCAGAGAACACATACTATGTGTGTAAATTAAAGAAGGCCTTGTATGGTCTAAAACAGGCTCCTAGAGCATGGTACTGCAGACTGGATAAGTATCTGCAATAGGCAGGGTTCAAAAAAGGAAGTGCAGACAACAACCTCTACATAAAGGTAAGTCAAGGTAATATTTTATTATTTTAAGTTTATGTTGATGATATTATTTTAAGTAGTGATGATGACAGGTTAAGCCAGAAATTTGCAAAAGACATACAAAATGAATTTGAAATGTTGTTACTTGGAGAACTATCCTTCTTTCTGGGACTTCAGATACGTCAAAGCAACCAAGGAATTTTTATTTCTCAAACCAAGTATATCAGAGAAATTATGAAGAGGTTCAGAATGGAATATTGCAAACCAGTTATCACTCCCATGCAAACCAGTTGTAAGTTGAGAAAAGATGATGATTCAAAGTCTACATATCAGAGGCAATAGAGGTCAATTATTGGCAGCCTACTATATGTGACAGCATCCAAACCAGATGTAATGCAGGTAGTTGGACAGGTGGCACAATTTCAAGTAGCACCAAAGGAATCACATATATTAGCAGTAAAGAGGATCTTCAGATATCTCAAAGGAGCAAAAGAGTTTGGATTATGGTATCCAAAAGGAAAATATCTATCACTTATTGCCTACACAGATGCAGATTGGACAGGTTGTATTGATGACTGACGAAGCACCAGTGGAGCAACGTTTTACTTAGGTGAGTGCTTGGTATCATGGATAAGCAACAAACAATCATCGATATCTCTATCTATAGCCGAGGCAGAGTATATTGTAGCAGAAGCATGTTGTACACAGGTTCTTTGGATGAAACAAACTTTGACAGATATACAGGTTGAGTATGATGAGCCCATTCCAATATATTGTGATAATACAAGTGCCATCAATATCGTAAAAAACCCAGTGATTCACTCCAAGACAAAGCACATTCCAATCAAGTATCACTTTCTACGGGAACAGGTTGCAGAAAAGAACATCAGAGTTGAGTATGTGGGCACAAAAGAACAAGTGGAAGACATCTTTACAAAACCACTTCCATGGGAAGCCTTTGAATATCTTCGCCAAAGACTTGGAGTTATTTCTACTCCAAAAATGAATGCTTATCTTATATGTCTTAGATGTACACGAGGAAGCACCATAAGAGGACAGTCTATCAGGGGGAGCATCCCTGGATGGAAAGATACCTTTTCCATTGATGACAAAGGGGGAGAGATTTATCAGATGCAGAAGACAGAGGCATGGTTCCAGGGGGAGCAGATTTATCAGATGCAGAGGACAGAGGCATGGTTCCAGAGGGAGAAGTTTTATCAGATGCAGAGGACAAAGGCATGGTTCCAAGGGGAGCATGAGTGATATGATTTCAATATTGCATCAGAGTGTTGCCATCAATGCCAAAGGGGGAGATTGTTGATTAAAGTTGGTTGTCATTGATGTCAACCCTTGAAGAAAGCCCCATAGCAAAAAGGTTTGGGTAATGGACCCAATATTGTTTGATGTAAATATGACTCATTATTGTTTTTTCATGGTTGATAAGAAGTAAATATGGATGAACTCCAAAGTGGTCCCTTTATGGTGAAAGCCCTCACAAGAAGACACTTTGTGGAGTAAGATAACCCATGCTTAATTGTGGAATAATGAGATGAAGGAAAGTGAATTTGTCAGGGAAAATATCCTAGATGGATTGTGCTTGTCATGTCATTTTCGGTGGTATATGGAACGTCACATAATTCCTCATGGTTAGAGAGTTATGGCCATGAGAAGTTGGATACCCTAGGTTTGGGTAATGGACCCATGCTTGTTTGATTGGTAGCGGTATGATTTATGATATATTTTCAGATAATAAAATTCTATATGGATAGTACATGTCATGCCATTTCTGGTGGTATGTAGAACATCACATAACTCCTCACGGTTTGAGAGTTATGGCCTTACGAAGTTGGAGGACCCTCATATGTCATCTAGAAGGCCCAAAAGGTCAAAGTAATCAAAGTGGTTTAAGATATTTTAAAAGGTAAATAATAAAGTGAAGCGATGAGTGTATTATAATTCAAAGTGAATACAAAATAAATTATTTCAATAATAAATTTAATGGAGAAATTAGAAGTGGACCCAACCCTAAAATAAGGAAAGTCGGCCAAGTGACCTAGAAGATGTTTTTAAGGAAGCAACTTGGAGAGTATAAATAAGAGGCAAGTGTTACACATCAATATTACTCACTTTGATAGTGTCACAAGTGTCATCATTACAAGGTTCGCAAGTGTCGCCTTTTGCTCACAAGTGTCGCAAGTGTTAAAGAAAGCATACTGCCATGATGCCCATGTCGTGCCTGTCAAGAGGACACTTGGTACATGTCAAACACTTGATTTGGAAGAGGAGGAAAGGTTAGCTAGGCTCATGAACCTTTTTCCATCTGAAAGCACCTCAAAAACTGAGTTTTTGGAGGGGAGCGCTCCCCTATACCTCTTCTAGGAGCGCTGGCGCTCCCCCTTACACTATCTGGGAGCGTTATAAAGCTCCTTTGGCCCTTTTGAGGGATAACTGGTGTCTTTAGGAGTGCTGGCACCCCCCTTAAGCCTACTAGGGAGCGCTATAGCGCTCTGAGTGCCCTTTTGAAGGAGCGCTACCTATTTTAGGCAACAGTTGAGTTGTTGAGATGAATGGGGGAAGGGTCTTTTCATTCTTAGAAGCCAGTTGAGCTCGAATCCCTAGTCCAGCCATGATCTTAGGGTAGATCGTCAACTGAAGGAGGAAAATCCTCAACTTCCCCAAGGATATCTCAAGTGGTTAAAGCCTCTCCAAGGCTATATAAGCAAGCTTTCTAATGGTGAAAGGGGACAGAGAAAGAGAGAATCACACCAAACTTATGATCTCATAAGTGGTGCTAGAACAAAGATATTTTGGAAGGAAGAGACCTATGATCTCATAGGGAGCAATCAGTGAAGCTGTCATCATTCGGATCGTGGATCTTTTGAGCAAGGGGTAGACAAGGAGGACTTGACAAAACTGCTACAATCCATCTATGGCTGTAAGAAATGTTTTGTCCTCATTAATATAATTTGCTTGGCCTGTTTCTTTCTAATTCGTGTTCAATCTCACATGAATTTGTCTCTTTGGTAGATAGACCTATTTTGGACTAATCTTGATAGAGTAGGGAGTAGTCGTACTTTGTTTGTCTACAGGGCTTATCGAGGAGCGAAAGATTGGAGCGCAACTCGAAGCGTGCAGGGACAAACAACGATAAAAGGTACTTCTTTTCCCCTTCCTCCTAACACACTTGTCCACCTAGATCTAAAAGGAATTCAGTGACCATGATAAGCACTTTCTTTCTTAGAGTTTAGAGTCTATCTCTTTGAGGAGATCTACCTGTCTGCAGGGAGATTTTCCTTCAACAGAAACTGGCGACTCCACTGGGGAGGAATCGAAACTTTTCAGTTTTTTTTTTTCCTCATAGAACTTGTCATCTTACCCTTTGTTTTCTTAGGCCCTGTTCACCCCTTTATATCTGATTGCACTTGCTGATTGAATCTTTTCCCCATCACACTTAGCCTGATTGTCAAAAATTGATTCAAATTTTGGGTTTTTCGACTTTTTTGTGAGTTTTTGAGCCTGGCGTCCCCCTGCCCATGTTAGCAAAGTGCTATCACTCCCTGGAAGTGTTAGAAATACCTTTATAATGCTCTAGTGGCCTTTATACCAGAGCGCCAACCCTTTTTGGCCCAAAATCTCTTCAAAAATTGCATTTTTTGGGGGTCCAGACCCTGTTTCCTCACTTGCTGAGCTGCTCTATGATTCAATGATTCTTCCTTTGACCTTTGACATGCTTCCTCCTAAGAAGTAAACACCTTGTTGTTCATATTTTATTCCCTTCTTCATTCTTTTTGAGTTTTTGTTGTTGAGAGCTTGAAATCGATCCACTGCTCTTTTCCTCTCCTATCCAACTGAGCGGGAACTCCAGTGAAGGACATCTAAAGTCTGTAACTCTTCTCATTTGGTTCTTTGAGGTCATTTGATCCAATCTCTTTCTCCTTCCTTTTGCATTTTTTATTCTCTTTCTCTTGTTTGATTGCAAAAAGGGTGTGTTGTGTGTGCGAAATTTGCATATTCTTGTCTGAATCTCCTTGATCTGAAAGGGTAGTTGGCAGGAGAAATTTTTCATTGAATTGATTATCATTCGCATGGAAATAAAAAAAGTACATCTTAATGATTAGTTTGCATATTAGTTTTCATTTCTGAAATGTTGTAGCATCATATTGGATTTGATTGAGAACAAAATTGATTGAGGGCATTCCTTATCAAGTGTTTGATAGTGAAAACGACTCTTCCTCTTTCCCTTAAATAGGTATTCATTGAAAAGAAATGATTTATTATCATACTTCATGCATATTTTTGGGATTTGAGTCATCATTCCATCAGTTTCACTTTCGTACACCCTCTAAGTAAACAACAGCCATTAAAATCAACCCTTAACTAAAATTTATCAAACTTTTTACATCTTTGTTAGCAAACCTACATTAGTTTAAGGTGTAGGGATTTGGAATAGGTTGAAAGGATAACTTTCCAAAGCTATCAAACAAACTTAGTATCTTGCGGTAGGGAGAGTCAAATCCAATTATCGTATTGGCTTGCTGGGATCCCTCTCTCACACAGGGGTTATGCACGAGGTCGCATTCGGGTGAGTTACAGATATTATCCCTCTGTGGCCCAACTATTTGTAGTGGTCGGATTGTATATTGGGGGTCACTGGAAGGTATACCCATGATTATGTGTGGGATCCTTTCAAGCTAATTTCAGACTTGTTATCCTGCCCATACGTTCCAACTGGATTGTCGACTATACCCACCCAGGGGCTGACTACGAGTTGGTGACCTTAGTAGCCACAATCTTTAGGGTCTCACACAAGGTGACAGAGAAGGTAAGTCTCACTGTAACTGGAACAGACGTTGGTCAAACTCACTCGGGCTCCTTGGAGGGTAAATCCACAATTACTGAGTGGAAGCTTTCACCAAGGCGTAAGTTCGTTAAGCAGGTCGCTAACATAACTGATCCACCCGCTCTATCCCCGCCCCTTCCTATTTTGATCTCGTGACGTTGGATTTCATCACCAACTAGTGGTTTCGTCATAGGAAGGTTTGTTTGATTGATTGCTTCTTAGATTCATATCGTGTGTTGTTTGTTTTACTTAGTGGACTTTAGGTCGAGTCAGTGTTAATGGCATCGAATCCTGGGAGTACCAATGGAGGAACCCCATATGTTGCCACACTGATTCTTTCGGGACTTACTATTGGATTACCATTTTGGTTTTTCCCCACTCCGGTGATCCCGAATCCTCCCAATGTTTTAGTTGCACCTAATACTTTGGATGTCAATACACCACCCACACATCAACCTCATGCCGAATTTTTTCCTTCTTCGTCCATCAAGTCTCCTTCCATTTCTCCTTCTTCACCTAGTGAAAGCTCTAAAGCAAGTAGCCAGGTTGATCAGAAGAAGAAGAAATGGAAAGAGAAGAAGAATAAGAACCCGAAAAGGACAAAGGCCCCAACAAAATCAGATGTTGGCTCTAAGAAACAAGTTACTGTTAATAGTACTGGGAGTGTTGATGAGGTCAACAAGATTAAAAGGAAAAATCCACTTTCTGAGGGATTTCCCTGGTCTTACCCAGGTCTTAGAAATGTGGTCCTCCATGTCATTGACCTCTGTCGGTCATGTCGGTGATACCTCGTCAACTAGTGATGTTCAGGTTGTTAAGAAGAAGCAAACTGTCAAGTTCCCTTGCATGTTATGTAAAGGTAATCATTACTCTCACCTTTGTCCTCGCATGGATGAGGCTTCTTCTCTTTTGGAAAAACTTCAACTTCCAAAAGGTTATCGTAAGCTTTCCTCGGACCCATCGTTGGTTGATGGACTGGTCAATCCGGTTCCATCCCCGATCAGTCTGGTTGATCAAGTGGTCAATCTAGTTTCCTCCTCTATTGAACCACACACCCAAGTAGTTGATCCAGTTCTGACATCCATCAACCTCACTCTTCATCAAAAGAGTGACACCACAGTGGTCGATCTGTTTTCATCCTCGGTCATTCCCACTCTCCCGTTAGAGAGTGACACCAAAGAAGTCGATCTGTTTCCACCCGTTGACCCCATTCTTACCTTGGAGAATGAAACTCAAGTGGTCGATCCAGTTTTGCCATCGGTCGATCCCATTCCTCCATTGCGGAATGTCAAAGTGACTGATCCAGTCCCTTCCTCGGTTAGTCCCTCTCTTCCTCTGAGGAGTGCCAAAGTGGTCGATGTAGTTTTTCCATCGATCGATCCCATTCCTCCATTGAGGAATTTCAAAGTGACTGATCCAGTCCCTTCCTCGGTCAGTCCCACTCTGAAGAGTGTTGAAGTGGTCTATCGAAGTCCACCATTGCTTGATGGATGTAATCCAATCATCGGTCAATCCTCCTCCCCTTCGAAAGAGTAAACCCAATACTTCCCATGTTTTTCTCATTAATACAGACTCTACTGTGCCATGGGGAATTCCTCCTTCTCCTGCAAAACCCTCTCCAAGCAATGAGGCCATCCTTTTTTATTGGGGTGTGCTAAGTAGACCTTGTCTTCCCTCCCACATTCCTTTCCAGATTATAGTACAGGTTCATGGTCGAGATTTTCCTCAAATGCTGATAGATGAAGGTGCGTCCATTAGTATTTTGTCTTCTGTTGCTTGGTACGTTTGGGTTGTCCGCAGCTTGCACTGGTTACACAGAATCTGTTAGCTTTTAACAGAAGAACTAGTCAACCTTTAGGGATCCTTTCTCAGTTTCCTGTAACTTTGGGAGGGAAAACTATCTTTATCAATGTCATGGTAGTCCGAGACCCCTTGGATTTCTCTTTACTCCTTGGGCGGGATTATGTCTATGCTATGAAAGCTCTTGTATCCACCCTTTTCCATGTGATATCTTTCCATCACGATGGAAGAATTGTGACTATTGATCAACTTTCATTCAACTAGGTTACCTCCCTAAGTGGTTCCTATATGCAGACAGTATCACCCCCGCCGCATGTCAATTATGTGGTGTTGTCTCCCATGACCTCAACTTCCGATGATTTGGATCCGGTAGTTGACATGGTGATCTCTTCGGTAGGATTATTGGAGCTTGATCTCCTTACTACTGTCACAACCCTCAACATGTGTTCCTTCTCGAGTGATTATCTTCCGTTCAACGAAGATCTCCTGGAGGCCATGACCACGTTTTATCCATTGACATGGTACCCTTCTAGAGCATTATCCTCTTAGAAGCCAAGATCCGAACGAAACAATGAGCATAGTTTCTCTTATTTGTGGCAAGCTCATTAAAAAATGAAACGGAAGTCCTAAGCATAGTTCTTTTCCTGTGTCAAGCTCGTTAAAAAATGAAACAATCACCTCTCTTGACATGGACCAAAACGTTATAATGTAGTGGATGCTGTGACTTACGTCAGGCGATCCAAAGGAGTGAAAGAAACTCAAAGGATTGGCTCAGTGCAGAGGTTCAGCAGATTAAAATGCGTGCAAAAGACAAAGTGTCATGTTCAAGGGAGACTCTAAGAATTACTTGGTAATGTTCTCAAGAGACTGCTTGGCTTGCTTCTTTCAAATTTTCCACCATCTAGATAGACGAGTACCTCTTTTTTATTTAACGAGCTCGAGGAGGATAATAGATGCTCGATAAGACTCACCTTCGTTAAGTTCCTCTTCCTTTATTTAACGAACCGGAAGAAGTAAGGGTTCGGTCCCATATGGGCCTGTCGATGTTTTGTTTAGCGAGTCCAAAGATAGAAAACTCGAAGGTTTTTCATGATTATAGAGTCTGGAAAAACACTTAAAAGAGAACTCTCTCAGTTCATTTTTCATAAAGTAGTCTGATGAGACCGAAAAAGAGATAAACTATCGCTCAACAGACGTTTTCTTCAAATACTTTAATGAGTGTGAAGAGAACAAGGTGCTCGACAATATTTTCATTTTTAGCGAGTCTGAGAAGAACTTAAAGATGACTCCAATGTTGTCCTTTTTCGTAATGTTAGTCTTGCGAGGCAAAAAAATAGATAAATTATCACTCGAAAGACACCCTTTCAGACCGTTTAACGAGTGGGAAAGGAAGAAAGATCACTCGGCAATATTTTCATGTTTAGGGAGTCTGAAAAGAGCTTAAAGGAGACTCCAGGGGGTTCCTTTTTTGTGTATCCATACAGGTCCGAAAAAGAGATAAAAGTCTACCTGGATGCATTCTCATGTATTTACGAGCACGAGAAAGAACAAAGAATAAGCTCATTACGCCCCTAGCTTGAAAGCTAATGGCTTAACTCCAGAAAGATCATCAAAGGCTGGAGACATGCCCTCCAAGATTCGATTCATTCACCGAAGGAGAAGGGTGGATGAAAAGAAGGTTCAAGAGAGGTGGATCCTTCCTTAGTTTCCTGAAACTTTGGGAGGAAAAACTGTCTTTATCGATGTCATGGTAGTCTGAGACCCCTTGAATTTCGCTTTACTCCTTGGGCAGGATTATGTCTATGCTATGAAAGATCTTTTATCCACCCTTTTCCATGTGATATCTTTCCCTCACGATGGAAGAATTGTGACTATTGATCAACTTTCATTCATCGGCCCCAACTGGGTTACCTCCCTAAGTGGTTCCTATATGCAGACAGTATCGCCCCCACTGCATGTGAATTATGTGGCATTGTCTCCCATAACCTCAACTTCTGATGATTTGGATCTGGTAGTTGACATGGTGATCTCTTCGGTAGGATTATTGGAGCTTGATCTCCTTACTCCTATCACAACCCTCGACATGTGTTCCTACTCGAGTGATTATCTTCCATCCAGTGAAGATCCCCTGTAGGCCATGACCACATTTTATCCATTGACATGGTACCCTTCCAGAGAATTATCCTCTTAGAAGCCATGATCCAGACGAAACAATGAGCATAGTTTCTCTTCTCTGTGGAAAGCTCGTTAAAAAATGAAATGGAAGTCCTGCGCATAGTTATTTTCCTGTGTCAAGCTCGTTAAAAAATGATACAGTCACCTCTCTTGAACCTTCTTTTCATCCACCCTTCTCCTTTAGTGAATGAATCGAATCTTGGAGGGCATGTCTCCAGCCTTTGATGATCTTTCTAGTCTTAAGACACTAGATTTCAAGCTAGGGGCATATCGATCTTAGTCTTTGTTCTTTCTCGTGCTCGTAAATACATGAGAATGCATCCGGGTAGAATTTTATCTCTTTTTTTGACCTGTATGGATACATGAAAAAGGAATCCACTGGAGTCTCTTTTAAGCTATTTTCAGACTCTCTAAACATGAAAAGATTGCCAAGTGATCTTGCTTCCTTTCCCACTCGTTAAACGGTCTGAAAGGGCGTCTTTTGAGTGATAATTTATCTCTTTTTCAGCCTCGCGAGACTAACATTACGAAAAAGGACAACATTGGAGTCATCTTTAAGTTCTTTTCAGACTCTCTAAAGATGAAAATATTGCCGAGCACCTTGTTCTCTTCACGCTCATTAAAGTATTTGAAGAAAATGTCTGTTGAGCCATAGTTTATCTCTTTTTCGGTCTCATCAGACTACTTTATAAAAAATGAACTGAGAGAGTTCTCTTTTAAGTGTTTTTCCAAACTCTATAATCACAAAAAACCTTTGAGTTTTCTATCTTTGGACTCGCTAAACAAAACATCGACAGAACCATATGGGACCGAACCCTTACTTCTTCCAGTTCGTTAAACAAAGGAAGAGGAACTTACCGAAGGTGAGTTTTATCGAGCATGTGTTATCCTCCTTGAGCTCGTTAAATCAAAAACAGGTACTCGTCTATCTAGATGGGGGAAAAATTGAAAGAAGCAAGCCAAGCAATGTCTTGAGAACATTACCAAGTAATTCTAAGAGTCACCCTTGAACATGGCACTTTGTCATTTGCACGCATTTTAATCCGTTGAACCTCTGCACTGAGCCAATCCTTTGAGTTTCTTTCACTCCTTTGGATCGCCTGACATAAGTCACAGCATGCAGTGCATTATAAAGTTTTGGTCCATGTCATGTTTCTGCTGTTGTGCCTCAGTGTTCAAGGGAAGTATCCATCTCGAGAGCCAGCCATGACAAATATCTTGTCTCAATACCCGTGTCAGTCCATGTTCATTTGATCTACCAATTACATCTCTATGTCCATTTCGTGTCGTTGATGGGGGATACATCAAGGACCTCCTTCGATGAGCCTATTCCTGTTGAATTCAACACATTATCCAGGAACTAGACTTAGAAACTAGTTAGTACTTTGGGACCTGCATGCCTCAACGGCAGGCCTCCTCACGTCCGATAGTGGGTTTACATCATTGACCTCTGATCGGATGATTCCACGGATGTTCAACTTTAGCTCATCCATTCACATTCATTGGAATGTACTAGAGTACCTTGGGAATCATTGACATTAATGGTGATCTCCCTCGTGCTTGTTAACAGTTTACATCATTGACCGATAATCAAGTGGTTTCTACCATGTTCAACATCATAAAATCTATTCATGTGGTTAGATTCGTACTACATCGGGATCGGTAAGAAGTCCCTAGGTTGAGTGATCACTTTGATATGTACTTTACCCAGGTTGTGAAGGAGTTTCTCTTGAACAATGACACATTTATTGTTACATAGATCCGCTTTGTATTGGTCGTGGCTATGTCTTGTCATCTCGTAGATCCACTGTGTATTCCTCGTGGATACGATTAGTTCATGTCATAAGATTATAGATCCACAGTGTATTTTCAATGGCTATACCTTTTTATCAATACAATTATGGATCTGTAGTGTATTTTATGGCGGCCATATCTTGCAAGTCTTGATCACCCAAGCATAGGTATGCTTGCCTTGTGTTTGAAACATGTCATAATATTTGTTGGATGTTTGTGTGTAGCTTCTGTCAGGTTCTTTATGTCTATACCCTTGCTTGAAAGTCTACAAAGCATTTCAGTTATCGGCTCCTGTCTTCTAACTTCATACTTTGGGGGGCAATCTGTTACACATCAATATTACTCACTTTGATAGTGTCGCAAGTGTCATCATTACAAGGTTCGCAAGTGTCGCTTTTTGCTCACAAGTGTCGCAAGTGTTAAAGAAAACATAGTACCATGATTCCCATGTCATGCCTGTAAACAACATCAAGAGGACACTTGGCACATGTAAAACACTTGATTTGGAAGAGGAGGAAAGGTTAACTGGGCTCATGAACCTTTTTCCATTTGAAAGCACCTCAAAAAATGAGTTTTTAGAGGGGAGGGCTCCCCTATATCTCTTCTAGGAGCGCTGGTGCTCCCCCTTACACTGTCTCGGAGCATTATAAAGCTCCTTTGGCCCTTTTGAGGGAGTGATGGTGTCTTTAGGAGTGCTGGCACCCCCTTTAAGCCTACTAGGGAGCGTTGAAGAGCTCTGAGTGCCCTTTTGAGGGAGCGCTACCTATTTGTGGCAACAGTTGAGTTGCTGAGATGAATGGGTGAAGGATATTTTCATTCTTAGAAGGCAATTGAGCTCGAATCCCTAGTCCAGCCATGATCTTAGGGTAGATCCTCAACTGAAGGAGGAAAATCCTCAACTTTCCCAAGGATATCTCAAGTGGTTAAAGCCTCTCCAAGGCTATATAAGCAAGCTTTGTAATGGTGAAAGGGGACAGAAAAAGAGAGAATCACACCAAACTTATGATCTCATAAGTGGTGCTGGTACAAAGATATTTTGGAAGCAAGAGACCTATGATCTCATAGGGAGCAATCAGTGAAGCTATCATCATTTGGATCATGGATCTTTTGAGCAAGGGGTAGACAAGGAGGACTTGACAAAATTGCTGCAATCCATCTACCGCTGTAAGCAATGTTTTGTCCTCATTAATAGAATTTGCTTGGCCTGTTTATTTCTAATTTGTGTTCAATCTCACATGAATTTGTCTCTTTAGTAGATAGACCTATTTCAGACTAATCTTGATAGAGTAGGAAGTAGTCGTACTTTGTTTATCTACAGGGCTTATCGAGGAGCGAAAGATTGGAGCGCAACTCGTTGCATGTAGGGACAAACACCGGTAAAAGGTACTTATTTTCCCCTTCCTCCTCATACACTTGTCCACCTAGATCTAAAAGGAAGTCAGTGACCATGATAAGCACTTTTTGTCTTAGACTTAAGAGTCTAGCTCTTTGAGGAGATCTACCTGTCCGGAGGGAGATTTTCCTTCAACATCAAGGCTCTCTCATTTGAATAACACTTGAGCATATTGAATATATATAGGTGTCTGAGGTAAAAAAATGATATCTAAGACAAAATTCTAAAGAAAGTGAATAAAATAAGATTGAAATGCAAGGAAGGATAAATTCTTTTGATGGTGTTTTCTAAGGTATGTTATTTACAGGTCATATCACCATTTTCGCTATAACGTTTTTTCTATAATGATTTAGACCCTTAAATTGCTATGAAAGTGAGTAAACATATCCAAGTATCCGTGGTAAAAAATTCATATTGTGCATCGTTGTATTTTGGGAGTTACACTATGTGGAAAATAGGGTTTGTGGCCAGTCCTAAAACTATTCAAAATCAGGTGTTTCGAGTAAAAACGTCATAACATCTTCATAAAAGATCCAAATTAAGTGAGACCAAATGTGTTGGTTAGGGTACATTTGGTAGTAGTTTTTTCAATAGTTTCATATAAATTCATCAAACATTTTGTGTGGGGCATGCTCTACAAGGTCGCTCTCTAGAATAAGATAGAATTCAGCAAGGTATGCCATTTTTGGTATAAATCCTTTTCTAAGAGGTTCCAAGTAGTGAAACTTGAAGGAATTGCATAAAACACACTGAAGAACGTTGTGTATCAGTTTCAGAGCTTTATACATTACAGGTTCAAAGTTATGATTACTTCAAGTTAGGGTTGTTGACTAATTCAAAACTAGGCATGTGAGACTAAATAAAAGTTTGATGAAAATGCTAGTCTCTTGTTTTTAAAGTTAAGAAAGGTTTTTAGGAATGTGATCATATACACCATGTCTATTACAGAGCTACAAATCAGATTTGGATGATGAAATTGATGAGGGCTTTTGGTTATGGTACATGTTGAGTACATGGTTGAGACAAGTAGTTGATGAGTTGGTGCACATACATGAGGTGTATAGTTGATGAAATTGGTACATATTGATGAGTCATAGTTGATGAGTAGTTGACACATTATTGGTACATACTTCGTACATGGTTGGATTCACTTGTTTATGGTACAGGTTGATTACAGGTTGGTGCATGGTTGATGCACTTGTTTATGGTAAAGTTTGATTATAGGTTGAGGTATAGGTTGATGCATGGTTGATACCTGGTTTAGATTTATTGGTACAGGTTTATAGATGTATATCTCACAGTGATAGTGTGACAGTGGTTTCATCATTCTACTTCTACTTCAGGGTGGCAGGATGGGGCAAGGAAAGGTGTTTGTAGCCACCTTCCGGTTGTAGCCGGAGAACATTGGGGTTGTATCCTCCTTCTGGTTGTAGCCAAAGAATTGGGGAGTTGGAGCTTCCCTTAGGTTGTAGCCTGAGAAACTAGGGGGTTGGAGCCTCCTTCCAGCTGTAGCTGGAAAAAAAAGGAAGTTGGTCCTTCCAATGAATGTAATTCTTCAAGACATATAAGAAAAAACATTCAGTGGTTTTCTCCCGATTTGGGTTTCCACGTAAAACACTGGTGTACTGTGTATGTGTTTGATTGTTTATTTCTTACTGCTCATTATTGGATAATAATTCTACATTGATATAATATTTGAAGAAAAAGGATTATAATTACACTATTACTAATTCACCCCCCCTCTCAGTAATCCAACAATTGGTATCAGAGCAGGTTCCTTCAGAAATCAGTTTAACCACTGAAAGGTAGATCATGGAGAGTACCAACTAGTATAAAAATAGAATACCACAGTTTGATGGACATAAGTATGCTTTTTGGAGCATAAGGATGAAGACATATATACAGGCACATGGATTTCAAGTTTGACAATCAATTGTAGATGGATACACAGCACCAACAGTTCCACTAACAAATGAAAAAGCAGTGAAAATCGTTGAGAATAATTCCAAAGCCATAAATGCACTTTTGAATGGTCTCAGTGATACGGTATTCACCAAAGTTGCACATTGTAAATCTGCTAAAGATATTTGGAACAAGCTTTGAAATATTTATGAAGGAGATTGAAAAGTCATAGCAGCAAAGCTTCAAACTTACATAGGTCAGTTCGAACAACTAAAAATGAAGGAAGATGAATATATCGTAGCCTACTTCTTACGAGTCGATGAAACAATGAATGCAATCATAGGATTGGGAGAAGAAATTGAAGAATCTGTGATTGTTCAAAAGGTACTAAGATCTCTTCCTATGAGATTCAACCCTAAGATATCAACACTAGAAAAAAGATCGGATCCAAACTCAATAAGCATGGACGAATTGCATGGAATCTTCACAGCATATGATATGAGAAAAAGAAGCATCCTTCAAGATGTAAAAGAAGAAGCCTTCAAAGCATCCAAAAGATCAAAGAAAAAGGAACAAGAAGAATATAGCAACAACAACGACGTCTCAGAAGATGATGAAGAAGTGGCCAACTTCATCAAAAGACTGAACAAGGGAACCAGTGGTAGGTACAGAGGTAAGCTTTCTTTAATTTGTTTTAATTGTGATGGTATTGGTCATTTTGCTAACAAATGTCCTCATAAGAAAAAGAGAAATGATGAAGGTTACTCAAAAGGCAGACAAACATATAAAGGTAAAAGAACTACAAAGAAAGTTTTCAAGAAAAACTTTTGCACCAAAGAAGACATCTCATCATCAGATGAAGATGAAGTCAGTGACAGTGAAACAGGGAGAGTTCTATTCATGGCAGTAGAAGACTCTGATAAAGAATTATTCGAAGAAGAATATGAAGAAGCATGTGAAGAAGAAATTGAAGAGGCAGAAGTTGACTTCTGAGAGGAATTAATGAGTGCCATAGAAGTTATCAGAAGAGAAAATAAGAAAAACGAGAAACTAAAAAGAGAACTAAATAAGAAAAAAGACACTCAAGAACTAGAACAAATGATCACAAAACTGAAGGTTCAAATAGAAGAAGATAAAAGAATTGAATAAGCACTCAAAGAACAACTAGAAGGAAAGGATAGGATCATTGGAACCCTGGAAGCAGAGATTATCACACTAAGAAATGATATTCAAAAGAAAAATATGCAGAATAGCTCAAAAGTTCTAGATGACATTATGACCAGTCAAAAATAATATCTTGACAAGTTCAGACTTGGATACAATAAGACAGAAAAGGGATCAAACTCAAAAACAATAGAGCAAGAAACAAACCCGAAAAGTTATGTAGAAACAATCAAAGGGGATAAAAATATATACAAGGGAGATTACAGGGACACTCCTCCACCAAGAATATTTAGATTTTAGAATCAACAATAGATAGACAGGCCCCAAGAAGAAGAAGGATTCATAAGAGCACCTCCTTTCATAAGATCTTCAGCTACCAGGTATCAAACTATATTTTTTGGTTAATGTTATGCATGTAATAATTTTGGACATAAAGCTATAAATTGCAGAGCTAACAACAGGAATAATAACTACTTTGAGAGCCATACACCAAGGGGTTATTCAAGAAGACCTAGTGAAACACAGAGAAGAAGTTACAACAGGTTTGAATCTTTGAGAACTGAAGTGGAAGTTTACAAATGTAACAATTTTGGACACATGGCCAAAGATTGTAGAATGACAGTCCCTCCTAAAGAACCTCAACAGAGTCACAAACAAGAACCTCAGAAAATGACATGGATAAAAAAAGAAAGATCAGTAGAGCAATGAAGAATGCATAATCACTCTACAAGCTAAACAGAAGAAATGTGGTTGTTATGTTGACAGTGGATGTTCAAAACACATGGCAGGTGATAGAGACAAGTTTCTTACATTATGAAAGGAAAGATATGGATCAATCTCCTTTGGAAAAGTTGATTCATCCAAAATCATTGGAAAAGGCACAGTCCGAATTGGGAACAAGAATGAAAAGGCAGAAAATGTTCTACTAGTAGAAGATATGAATCATAATCTTTTAAGTGTGAGTCAAATCTGTGACCAAGGTCATAAAGTTACTTTCGATTCACAAAAGTGTGAGATAATAAAAGAAGGTTCAGGAAAATTGGTCGCTACAGCTGCAAGAACTTCAAGCAACATATATGTGTTAAGCAAAAATGGAATGGAAAAGTGTTGTCTAGGAAAGGAAGATGAAAATTGGCTATGGAACAGAAGAATGGGTCACATGCATTTTGATATCCTTGTCAAAGTCAGAAAAAGAGAAGCAGTCAGATAAATGCCCCAGATCACGAAACCAACCAACACTTTATGCAAGCATTGCCAACAAGGAAAGCAAACAAAGACCAGGTTCAAATCAAAGGAATATTCAACAACAAAACCACTGGAAATTGTGCATACTGACATAGTTGGACCACGTACAACAAAAGGCTTAAAAGGTGAGAGATACTTTATGTTATTAGTTGATGATTATACAAAAATGATTGCAATTTGTTTTCTCAAGAACAAATCAGAAGCTTTTGAAAATTTCAAGATCTACAAGGAAATGGTTGAAAATGAGATGGATTCAGGAATCAAATGTTTAAGATAGGATAATAGAGGATAATTCACCTCAAAGGAATTTATGGACTACTGCAGCAATCATGGAATAAAAAGGCAATTCTCCATCGCTAGGACACCTCAATAGAATGGAGTTCTTGCAAGAAAGAACAGGACAGAATAAGAAATGGCTCGAACAATGATAATGGATTCAAAGTTGATAGATACTTTTTGGACACAGGCAGTGCATATAACAGTTCATATTCAAAACAGATTAATGCTCAGAAACAACACTGATAAAACTCCCTACGAGCTATGGAAAGGAAGACCAACAAATGTGAAGCACTTCAGATTTTTTGGAAGCAAATGCTACATCAAAAGAGAAGATGGTAGAATGGGAAATTTTGACTCTCGTGTGGACAAAGGAATACTTGTTGGTTACTCAGGTACAAGGAAATCATACAAGTGTTACAATCTAAGATTAAGCAAAGTTGTGGAAAGCATCAATGTAACAATTGATGAAATAGGCGGACCATAATCAAAGAAAGAAGAAAACAAATCAATGGAACAACTTTTTGAAGAAGAAGATGAAAAAGAAGAAGAGAAAGATGAAGATGAAGAGAATCCGACAGAAGTAGAAGAGCAAGTTCAACAAGTATCTCCAAAGACACCTAACAAACGAGTACAAAAGAATCATCCTTCAGATCAAATTACTAGAAACAAAGATGCGGGAGTTGAGACTAGAAGAAAAATCTGCTCACCAGAATAAACACACCTAGCACTCTTATATACAATTGAACCAAACTATTTTGAAGAAGCCAGCAAGGATGAATTTTGGAATAAGGCCATGGATGAAGAATTGGATCAAATAGAGAAAAATGACACTTGGGAATTGATTCCATGACCAAAGAATAAGAATGTGATTGGCACAAAATGGGTTTTCAGGATTGGTATGTAAAGGATATGCACAGATTGAAGGAATCGACTTTGAAGAGACATTTGCCCCAGTTGCTAGAATGGAACCTATTTGTTTTCTTTTAGCTTAGGCATGCTCCAAGAATGTTAAAGTATATCATATGGACGTAAAATCATCTTTTCTGAATGGGGAACTTGAATAAGAAGTCTACATTGAACAACCAGAAGGATTTTAGTTGTCAGAGAACAGAGACTATGTGTGTAAATTAAAGAAGGCCTTGTATGGTCTAAAAAAGGCTCCTAGAGCATGGTACTGTAGACTGGATAAGTATCTGCAGTAGGCAGGGTTCAGAAAAGGAAGTGCAGACAACAACCTCTACATCAATGTAAGTCAAGGTAATATTTTATTATTTGAAGTTTATGTTGATGATATTATTTTTAGTAGTGATGATGATAGGTTAAGCCAGAAATTTGCAAAAGACATGCAAAATGAATTTGAAATGTCGTTACTTGGAGAACTATCCTTCTTTCTGGGAATTTAGATACGTCAAAGCAACCAAGGAATTTTTATTTCTCAAACCAAGTATATCAGAGAAATGCTAAAGAGGTTCGGAATGGAATATTGCAAACCAGTTATCACTCCCATGCAAACCAGTTGTAAGTTGAGAAAAGATGATGATTCAAAGTCTACAGATCAGAGGCAATATAGGTCAATGATTGGTAGCCTAATATATGTGACAGCATCCAGACTAGATGTAATGCAGGTAGTTGGACAGGTGGCACGATTTCAAGTAGCACCAAAGGAATCACATGTATTAGCAGTAAAGAGGATCTTCAGATATCTCAAAGGAATAAAAGAGTTTGGATTATGGTATCCAAAAGGAAAAGATATATCACTTATTGCCTACACAGATGCAGATTGGACAGGTTGTATTGA
Source organism: Picea engelmannii (assembly GCA_009831015.1). Classification (NCBI taxonomy): domain Eukaryota; kingdom Viridiplantae; phylum Streptophyta; class Pinopsida; order Pinales; family Pinaceae; genus Picea; species Picea engelmannii. The sequence continues at coordinate 399,699 of ML783489.1, read as the reverse complement.
TGACTAACGAAGCACCAGTGGAGCAACGTTCTACTTAGGTGAGTGCTTGGTATCATGGATAAGTAAAAAAAAATCATCGGTATATCTATCTATAGCTGAGGCAGAGTATATTGTAGCAGAAGCATGTTGTACACAAGTTCTTTGGATGAAACAAACTTTGACAGATATACAGGTTGAGTATGATGAGCCCATTCCAATATATTGTGATAATACAAGTGTCATCAATATCTCAAAAAACCCGGTGATGCACTCCAAGGCAAAGCACATTCCAATCAAGTATCACTTTCTACGGGAACATGTTGCAGAAAAGAACATCAGAGTTGAGTATGTGGGCACAAAATAACAAGTGGCAGACATCTTTACAAAACCACTTCCACGAGAAGCCTTTGAATATCTTCGCCAAAGACTTGGAGTTATTTCTACTCCAAAAATGAATGCTTATCTTATATGTCTTAGATGTACACGAGGAAGCACCATAAGAGGA
>ML783489.1:371561-385232 GCA_009831015.1 Picea engelmannii | reverse complement strand
TACACACTTGCTAACGTGAGCTAAGTCCAACTCACTTAGTGTGTCCTCGGAGACACAATGTCTAGGTTCCAAGTCCACACTGTCACCTTGACTGGAACCTCTTCCTTCTAGGCTTACTCCTAGGGAAGCCAAGGGGGGTTTTCCCTAGTTACTAGATTAATTTTCGTTTTAATGTTCTAGGAGTTAGTTTTAATTTGTTAAGGCTAAAGGGGAAAACTATCCTATGATGCAAAATCAACCAATGCAAAGTGCAAATCTAAGCTAAATGTGAACCAGCCCTTTCCCTAAGTCAACTAAGACTAGTGCCTAAGGTTGGGCAATGGGGTCAACTAAGTTTGAGGGTGGTTTATTACAAAAGTATTACAATCAAATCAAGTTAAACTACCCACAGACCCAAGGTTATAATTAATTACAAAAGAATACTAAGTGTTACAATGATTACACCATTTACAAAGATACAACAATATACAAATATACAAAGAAGTTTAAGTGTTCAACAATTTGCCAAGCATGCCCCAATAACACTTACTCTATTGGACTGCCTTCACTGGCTACCACAAAGAGCACTCAATATTCAAAGAAAGTGATGCCTCCCCAAATGGGATACTCAACACTTTCTTGATTCACACCACAACAATCAATAAACAAGATATTTCAATGTTATAGTCAAATATTCACATAGACATAAGAAGCATAAACCAATAAGTTGCAATAGAGATAGATTAAACAATGAGATTATCACCAATATGTTTTCCTATGCATACATCTAATTTCCCCCAAACATACAAAGGTGATCTATGCAACTAAGTGTTTAAGCAGTTGTTTAAAGATTTTGTAAATTTTAGTTCCCTTCCCCCTAAACTATGTGTGTGCTTCAAGCTTCCTCCTCCCTTGGCCCAATAACTGCCGGGTGCTCAAGATAGTAAGGCAACGAGGCCCACCCTAGCTTCCACGGTCAGCCCTGATAGTAGAAGTACTTCCCGGAAAGGATCTCCCCAACGAAATCACGAGACGGTCCCCCGCCACTTCCTTCCGTTGTTTTCCTCCCACCCGTTTTAGATGGTGGAGATGGCTGAATGAAGCCCCTAAAATGTTTTCTAAGTGTTGTTATGACCCGCGGGTGGGTCTTTTAGTGTGTTGGGTGAATTTTAGAAGTGTTTTAATGCTTCAAAATTTGACGTTTAAGGGTATGGCCGAAATGAAAATGCTCATAAAAATGTGTTTAGAAACTTGAAAAAAAAGAGCATTCACCACATGAAACTTAAATGGAAATGATACAATAGATATACAATTAATTCTAAACCATTCCACATAAAGATTGCAAGTTAAGTGTGAGATTTAAGCAAGGACAACTTGCCACATATAACAGAAAATTAAAACTTGCTTGAAAATTTTAAGTTAAGTTATGCATGTGATTGATTATTCCATAAAGCAAGATAACTTGAACTTAAAGAGTGCTTGAAAAATAAAGCTGAAAATGAAAATGTCCTAAAACATGAGATAATGCCACATAAAGGAAAAGATCATTAAGCATGTGTGAGCATCACATCAACATCATAGGCATTTAACTTTAAACCAAAATGAAAGAGTGTGAAGAGATCTTGTGATTCAAGATTACCTATCACCATGAGAGTTAATCATTAAAGTGAAATGTGTTTTAGGAAGCAAAGATTAACAATATAGTGATTAAGCTGTTATAGCCAAAAGATTAGATCATTTATGCTTAGCAAATGAAAAGATAAATAACTTATGAAACCAATAGATCTAGCATTTAGGATATATCACAAGTTATTAGGAATCAAAGCATAAGAACTAAATTTGCATGAAAAGAGACTATGTGTGACTTAATCATATGCTTGGCAAATGAAAAAGTAAAGTAACTTATGAAACCAATAGACTAAGCACTTAAGATATATCACAAGTTATTTAACCATAAGCAATAAGATCAAAGCATATGAAATGAACTTAATGAAAGGAAAATATGTTTGATGACTTATATAGATTATTGAACCATTAGATAGCATAAAGACATCAAATAAAGATTATTTTCCTTTATGCCGTGCGGTTTTGGGGATTACTCTCCCAAGGTGTCGGTCATGAGATTATTATTTAGATTTAAAGAATAACTTAGAAAGAAAAGAAAAGAACCACTCACAATGGCCAAGGTGGAGACAAGCCTTCCTTTATTGGCCAAAGAGGGTTGTGATAGCTTAAAAAAATTATTTAAATAAATCAATGAATAAAGAATAACTAACTAGAAGATAAAATGAACTAATCTAGGTTAGTTGTGATTATGGATCCAAAAGAATGAAGTAAATATGGAAGAAAACTTGGAATTTGAAGGAGAGAAAGTGAGAAAGTGTTACCCAACCAAGTATTAGTTTGTTGGGAAGTCTTCTAGGTGTTTTTGGGCAGCATATCTCCTTATATCTGTCACTAACCTACAAAAAACAACAAGCAAAAGCTTGCTGGAAATGCTGCAAAACACACCAAACTTGTCAAAACAATTTCTGTTTTTACACAGAAATTTTTACATACAAAAATCAGAAATATAAATTTGATATTCTGACCTATCTAAGAGAGTGTTAGCTACAGAAAATAAATTGGAATCACAGCAATATATCAGATCCAAAAGAAAATGCAAGGAGTTTATGCAAGCTATGGTTGGAAACTGCTCTAAAGTCTCTTCCAAACCAAAACTTGTGAAGCAAATCTGCACACTAAACACAATGTGAGTTCATAGCAACATAGTATGATGATTAGTATAGCAATAATGAACTAATTCACAACCCTAGCTAATCAACATACATAGATCATCAACACTAATGTTTATTTGACCTACCCAAATAAACTAATTTACCCAAGATGCTAGCAAATGAAACCACACAATGCAAAAGAACAAGATCACCTCATATGTAGTAGATAAACAAGACTAATCTTAGTTGATCCAAATTCCTCCAAAGATTTTTCTTATTGCATCCAAAATGTGAGAGCCTTGGGCAACTAATTGCTCCAAAGATCTCAAGAGAAAATGAGTGAGTGGAAGATGGCAAGAGCAAGAACATGGCAAGATTTCGGTAGAATAACTTTAGCTCAAAGAATGGTAAGGAAAAAAGGTGAGGAAGGATTCTCTTTATACCTCTAGAGGCCAAGAGAAAGCACTTGCATGAGTGCCAACTGTTGGTTTGAGAGCAAGAGAGTGAATCTCTAGGAGAGGGGTGCCCCAGTTAGGGTTTTGGATGAGAGATAGGTGAGGTGTAAGGTTGTAGATGGTCTTGGGATGTAGTAAAGGGCTAGGAGGGGTGCACTTGTCACTTTAGGAAGGCCCATATACTATTTTGGGAGAGTAGAGTTAGGTTTTGGGTTAAGGGAGTGGATCTCTAACAAAGGGGGCGCTAGGAAGAGTGAGGGCGTGAGCTTAGGGAGAGGTTAAGTGAGTTTAGGGTTAGGGTTTTAGCATTGCTAGGGTTTTGGAGGGGCACACCTCATGTGAGAGGGGCTCACTCCAAGTTTCAAGGTAAATAATTAAGGTTTGGGTAGTGGGGGGACGTTTTTCCCCTTAGGTCAAGAGTTAGAGAGGTGAGGGGGTGAGTAAAGAGGTTGGAATAAGTTGTTAAGTTGTGGGTTTGGGTTTGGGTAGGTTAGGAGGGTCTAACGTGCCACTTTCCACCTTAACACTCACTCACTAACTCAAAATTACAATGTTTTTGACATTTTAATAATGTCATCTTAGCAATTAAAATTGTTGTTTTGACTAAGACTGACTCTGAGTGGACTAATACATAGTAAACTTAGTCCAACTGAGCTGAAACTTGGTCTATGGGTGTAGGGGGTGATATTCCATTTCTTTTGAGCACAAATACCCCTATCAAAAGCCCAAAGATCCAGTTTTTACAACATTAGCTCAAAAAATAATTAATTAATTAAATTATTAAAAATTTAATTAATTAAAAAAAACCTATCTAGACTCGACGAAATTCCGCGAAACTTTCTACACTGTCTGGCATGGTCATTTACAACATTCCTAAACAAAGGCTACCAAAAAAATGAGACCATTAGAGCACCTTTCACCACTTTGGAGGAAATTATTGCATGTGTGGAGGGAAAAACTCAAGGGAAGTCGACCAGGCCCTAAAGCCCGGTCAACAACCTGAGGATAAAAAATCCTCGGTGAAAGGAACTCCCCCAATGGAAACACCCAAGGTACCTGACCTAACTATGATCCATGCAGACTTATTACATTATCAACCCACACAGGGGTGCGGAAATTTCATTTACAAAATTTTAGTGCTGGAGCATCAAATGCCCAAGTAGAACCAATATTGTCTTCAACAAATTTGCATCTGGTGATGCATCTTCATGGCACATGAGTTGACCACCGTTGCTAAATGGGCGGTCAACAGGTTGGATTGTATATTGGGGGTCAATGGAAGGTATGCCCATGATTATGTGTGGGAACCTTTCAAGCTGATTTAGGACTTGTTATCCTGCCCATACGTTCCAACTGAACTGTTGACTATACCCGCCCAGGGGCCGAATACGAGTTGGTGACCTTAGTAGCCACAATATTGAGGGTCTCACACAAGGTGATGGTGAAGGGAAATCTCACTGTACCTGGAACAGACGTTGGTCAAACTCACTCGGGCTCCTTGGAGGGTAAATCCACAATTACTACGTGGAAGCTTGCACCAAGGCATAAGTTCGTTAAGCAGGTTGTCAACGTAACTGATCCACCCGCTCTATCCCCGCCCCTTCCTATTTTGATCTCACGACATTGGATTTCATCACCAACTAGTGGTTTCGTCATAGGAAGGTTTGTTTGATTGATTGCTTCTCAGATTCATCGCGTGTGTTTTTTGTTTTACTTAGTGGACTTTAGGTCGAGTCAGTGTTAATGGCATCGAATCCTGGGAGTAAAAAATGGAGGAACCCCTTCTCTTGGGGAACCTTATACCTTTCCTTCATTTGGAAACTTTGGTCCTCCATATGTTGCCACACTGAGTCTTCTGGGACTCACTATTGGATTACCAGTTTGGTTGTTCCCCACTCCGGTGATCCCGAATCCTCCCAATGTTTCAGTTGCACCTAATACTTTGGATGTCAATACACCACCCACACATCAACCTCATGCCAACTTTTTGCCTTCTTCATCCATCAAGTCTCCTTCCATTTCTCCTTCTTCACCTAGTGAAATCTCTAAAGCAAGTAGCTAGGTTGATAAGAAGAAGAAGAAACGGAAAGAGAAGAAGAAGAAGAACCCGAAAAGGACAAAGGCCCCAACAACATCAGATGTTGGCTCTAAGAAACCAGTTACTGTTAATAGTACTAGGAGTGTTGATGAGGTCAACAAGATTAAAAGGAAGAATCCAAAACCCAAATTTCCTTGCAGCCTTTGTAAGGGTGACCACTTTCTGAGGGATTTCCCCGGTCTTACCTAGGTCTTAGAAATGTGGTCCTCCACATCATCGACTTCTGTCGGTCATGTCGATGATACCTCATCAACTAGTGATGTTCAGGTTGGTAAGAAGAAGCAAACTGTCAAGTTCCCTTGCATGTTATGTAAAGGTAATCATTACTCTCACCTTTGTCCTCGCATGGACGAGGATTCTTCTCTTTTGGAAAAAATTCAACTTCCAAAAGTAAGCTTTCCTCTGACCCATCCTTGGTTGATGGACTGGTCAATCCGGTTCCATCCCTAATTAGTCAGGTTGATCAAGTGGTCAATCTAGTTTCCTCCCCGATTGAACCACAAACCCAAGTAGCTGATCCAGTTCTATCATCGATCAACCTCGCTCTTCATCAAAAGAGTGACACAACAGTGATCGATCTGTTTTCATCCTCAATTGATCCCACTCTCCCATTAGAGAGTGACACCAAAGCGATCGATCCGTTTCCACCCGTCGACCCCATTCTTCCCTTGGAGAATGAAACTCAAGTGGTCGATCCAGTTTTTCCATCGGTCGATCCCATTCCTCCATTGTGGAATGTAAAATCGACTGATCCAGTCCCTTCCTCGGTCAGTCCCACTCTTCCTCTGAAGAGTGCCAAAGTGGTCGATGCAGTTTTTTCATCGGTCGATCCCATTCCTCCATTGAGGAATTTCAAAGTGACTGATCCAGTCCCTTCCTCGGTCAGTCCCACTCTGAAGAGTGCTGAAGTGGTCTATCGAAGTCCACCATTGCTTGATCCAATCCAATCATCGGTTAATCCTCCTCCCCTTCTAGAGATTAAACCCGATACTGCCCATGTTTTTCTCATTAATACAAATCTATCGTGCCGGGGGGCATTCCTCCTTCTCCTGCGAAACCCTCTTCAAGCAATGAGGCCATCCTTTTTTATTGGGGTGTGGTAACTAGACCTCGTCTTCCCTCCCACATTCCTTTCCATATTATAGTACAGGTTCGTGGTCGAGACGTTAGTATTTTGTCTTCTGTTGCTTGGTACGCTTTGGGTTGTCCGCAGCTTGCACCGGTTACACAGAATCTGTTAGCTTTTAACAAAAGAACTAGTCAACCTTTAGGGATCCTTCCTCAATTTCCTATAAATTTGAGAGGGAAAACTCTCTTTATCGATGTCATGGTAGTCCGAGACCCATTGAATTTCTCTTTACTCCTTGGGCGGGATTATGTCTATGCTATGAAAGCTCTTGTATCCACCCTTTTCCGTGTGATATCTTTCCCTCACGATGGAAGAATTGTGACTATTGATCAACTTTCATTCATCGGCCCCAACTAGGTTACCTCCCTAAGTGGTTCCAATATGCAGAAAGTATCTCCCCCGCCGCATGTCAATTATGTGGTGTTGTCTCCCATGACCTCAACTTTTGATGATTTGGATCTGGTAGTTGACATGGTGATCTCTTCGGTAGGATTATTGGAGCTTGATCTCCTTACTCCTGTCACAACCCTTGACATGTGTTCCTTCTCGAGTGATTATCTTCCATCCATCGAAGATCTCCTGGAGGCCATGACCACGTTTTATCCATTGACATGGTACCCTTCCAGAGCATTATCCTCTTAGAAGCCATGACCCGGACGAAAAAATGAGCATAGTTTCTCTTCTTTGTGGCAAGCTCATTAAAAAATGAAATTGAAGTCCTGAGCATAGTTCTTTTCTTGTGTCAAGCTCGTTAAAAAATGAAACAGTCACCTCTCTTGACATGGAACAAAACGTTATAATGCAGTGGATGCTGTGACTTACGTCAGGTGATCCAAAGGAGTGAAAGAAACTCAAAGGATTGGCTCAGTGCAGAGGTTCAGCGGACTAAAATGCGTGCAAAAGACAAAGTGTCATGTTCAAGGGTGACTCTAAGAATTACTTGGTAATGTTCTCAAGAGACTGCTTGGCTTGCTTCTTTCAATTTTTCCCCCATCTAGATAGACGAGTACCTATTTTTGATTTAATGAGCTCAAGGAGAATAAAAGATGCTCGATAAAACTCACCTTCGGTAAGTTCCTCTGCCTTTGTTTAACAAACCAGAAGAAGTAAGGGTTCGGTCCCATATGGGCCTATCGATGTTTTGTTTAGCTAGTCCAAAGACAGAAAACTCGAAGGTTTTTCATGATTATAGAGTCTAGAAAAACACTTAAAAGAGAACTCTCTCAGTTCCTTTTTCGTAAAGTAGTCTGATGAGACCGAAAAAGAGATAAACTATCACTCAACAAAAGTTTTCTTCAAATACTTTAACGAGCGTGAAGAGAACAAGGTGCTCGACAATCTTTTCATCTTGAGAGAGTCTGAAAAGAACTTAAAGATGACTTTAATGTTGTCCTTTTTTGTAATGTTAGTCTCGCGAGGCCGAAAAAGAGATAAATTATCACTCAAAAGACGCCCTTTCATACCGTTTAATGAGTGGGAAAGGAAGCAATATCACTTGGTAATCTTTTCATGTTTAGAGAGTCTGAAAAGAGCTTAAAGGAGACTTCAGGGGGTTCCTTTTTCGTGTATCCATACAGGTCCGAAAAAGAGATAAAAGTCTACCTAGATGCATTCTCATGTATTTACGAGCACGAGAAAGAACAAAGACTAAGCTCAGTATGCCCCTAGCTTGAAAGCTAATGGCTTAACTCCAGAAAGATTATCAAAGGCTGGAGACATGCCCTCCAAGATTCGATTCATTCACCGAAGGAGAAGGGTGGATGAAAAGAAGGTTCAAGAGAGGTGGATCCTTCCTTAGTTTCCTGTAACTTTGGGAGGGAACACTGTCTTTATCGATGTCATGGTAGTCCGAGACCCCTTGGATTTTTCTTTACTCCTTAGGCAGGATTATGTCTATGCTATGAAAGCTCTTGTATCCACCCTTTTCCATGTGATATCTTTCCCTCACGATGGAAGAATTGTGACTATTGATCAACTTTCATTCATCGGCCCCAACTGGGTTACCTCCCTAAGTGGTTCCTATATGTAGACAGTATCGCCCCCACAACATGTCAATTATGTGGCATTGTCTCCCATGACCTCGACTTCCGATGATTTGGATCTGGTAGTTGACATGGTGATCTCTTCGGTAGGATTATTGGAGCTTGATCTCGTTACTCCTGTCACAACCCTCGACATGTGTTCCTTCTCAAGTGATTATATTCCATCCAAGTGAGCATTATCCCCTTAGAAGCCATGATCCGAATGAAACAACGCGCATAGTTTCTCTTCTCTATGGCAAGCTCGTTAAAAAATGAAATGGAAGTCCTGAGCATAGTTCTTTTCCTGTGTCAAGCTCGTTAAAAAATGAAACAATCACCTCTTTTGAACCTTCTTTTCATCCACCCTTCTCCTTTGGTGAATGAATCGAATCTTGGAGGGCATGTCTCCAGCCTTTGATGATCTTTCTGGAGTTAAGACACTAGCTTTCAAGCTAGGGGCATACCGAGCTTAGTCTTTGTTCTTTCTCGTGCTCGTAAATACATGAGAATGCATCCGGGTAGACTTTTATCTCTTTTTCGAACCTGTATGGATACACAAAAAAGGAACCCCCTGGAGTCTCCTTTAAGCTATTTTTAGACTCTCTAAACATGAAAAGATTGTCGAGTGATCTTGCTTCCTTTCCCACTTGTTAAACAGTCTGAAAGGGTGTCTTTCGAGTGATAATTTATCTCTTTTTCAGCCTCACGAGACTAACATTACGAAAAAGGACAACATTGGAGTCATCTTTAAGTTCTTTTCAGACTCTCTAAAGATGAAAAGATTGTCGAGCACCTTGCTCTCTTCACGCTCGTTAAAGTATTTGAAGAAAGTGTCTGTTGAGCTATAGTTTATCTCTTTTTCGGTCTCATCAGACTACTTTACGAAAAAGGAACTGAGAGAGTTCTCTTTTAAGTGTTTTTCCAGACTCTATAATCATGAAAAACCTTCGAGTTTTCTGTCTTTGGACTCGCTAAACAAAACATCAACAGGCCCATATGGGACCGAACCGTTACTTCTTCTGGTTCGTTAAACAAAGGAAGAGGAACTTACTGAAGGTGAGTTTTATCGAGCATGTGTTATCCTCGATATCGTTAAATCAAAAAGAGGTATTCGTCTATTTGGATGGGTGAAAAATTGAAATAAGTAAGCCAAGCAGTCTCTTGAGAACATTACCAAGTAATTCTTAGAGTCCCCTTGAACATGACACTTTGTCTTTTGCACGCATTTTAATCTGCTGAACCTCTGCACTGAGCCAATCCTTTGAGTTTCTTTCACTCCTTTGGATCGCCTGACGTAAGTCACAGCATCCACTACATTATAACATTTTGGTCCATGTCATGTTTCTGCTATTGTGCCTCAGTGCTCAAGGGAAGTATCCATCTTGAGAGTCAGCCATCACAAATATCTTGTCTCAATACCCATGTCAGTCCATGTTCATTTGATCTACCAATTACATCTCTATGTCTGTTTCATGTCGTTGATGGGGGATACATCAAGGCCCTCCTTCAACGAGCCTATTCCTGTCATCTTCAACACATTATCCAGGAACTAGACTTAGAAACTAGTTAGTACTTTGGGACCTGCATGCCTCAATGGCAAGCCTCCTCACATCCGACAGTGGGTTTACATCATTGACCTTTGATCGGATGATTCCACAGATGTTCAACTTCAACTCATCCATTCACATTTGTTGGAATGTACTAGAGTACCTTGGGAATCATTGACATTAATGGTGATCTCCCTCGTGCTTGTTAACGGTTTACATTATTGACCGGTAATCAAGTGGTTTCTGCCATGTTCGACATCAGGAAATCTATTCACGTGGTTAGATTCGTACTACATCGGGATCCGTAAGAAGACCCTAGGTTGAGTGATCACTTTGATATGTACTTTGCCCAGGTTGTGAAGGAGTTTCTCTTGAACAATGACACATATACTGTTACATAGATCCACTTTGTATTGGTCGTGGCTATGTCTTGTCATCTCGTAGATCCACTGTGTATTCTTCATGGCTATGATCAGTTCATGTCATAAGAGTATAGATCCACAGTGTATTTTCAATGGCTATACCTTTCTATCAATACAATTATGGATACGTAGTGTATTTTATGGCGGCCATATCTTGCAGGTCTTGAACACCCAAGCATAGGTATGCCTGCCTTGGGTTTGAAACATGTCATAATATTTGTTGGATGTTTGTGTGCAACTTCTGTCAGGTTCTTTGCATCTATACCCTTGCTTGAAAGTCTACAAAGCATTTCAGTTATCAGCTCCTGTCTTCTAACTTCACACTTTGGGGGGTAATCTGTTACACATCAATATTACTCACTTTGATAGTGTTGCAAGTGTCGTCATTACAAGGTTCGCAAGTGTCGCTTTTTTCTCACAAGTGTCGCAAGTGTTAAGGAAAACATATTGCCATGATGCCCATGTCATGCCTGTAAAAAACATCAAGAGGACACTTGGCACATGTCAAACACTTGATTTGGAAGAGGAGGAAAGGTTCACTGGGCTCATGAACCTTTTTCCATCTGAAAGCACCTCAAAAACTGAGTTTTTGGAGGGGAGCGCTCCCCTATACCTCTTCTAGGAGCACTGATGCTCCCCCTTACACTGTCTGGGAGCATTATAAAGATCCTTTGGCCCTTTTGAGGGAGTGCTGGTGTCTTTAGGAGTGCTGGCACCCCCCTTAAGCCTACTAGGGAGCGCTATAGCGCTCTGAGTGCCCTTTTGAGGGAGCGCTACCTATTTTAGGCAACAGTTGAGTTGCTGAGATAAATGGGGGAAGGATCTTTTCATTCTTAGAAGGCAGTTGAGCTCGAATCCCTAGTCCAGCCATGATCTTAGGGAAGATCCTCAACTAAAGGAGGCAAATCCTCAACTTTGCCAAAGATATCTCAAGTGGTTAAAGCCTCTCCAAGGCTATATAAGCAAGCTTTCTAATGGTAAAAGGGGATAGAGAAAGAGAGAATCACACCAAACTTATGATCTCATAAGTGGTGCTAGAACATAGATATTTTGGAAGCAAGAGACCTATGATCTCATAGGGAGCAATCAGTGAAGCTATCATCATTTGGATCATGGATCTTTTGAGCAAGGGGTAGACAAGGAGGACTTGACAAAACTGTTGCAATCCAGCTACGGTTGTAAGCAATGTTTTGTCCTCATTAATAGAATTTGCTTGGCCTGTTTATTTCTAATTCGTGTTCAATCTCACATGAATTTTTCTCTTTAGTAGATAGACCTATTTTGGACTAATCTTGATAGAGTAGGATGTAGTCGTACTTTGTTTGTCTACAAGGCTTATCGAGGAGCGAAAGATTGGAGTGCAACTCGGAGCGTGTAGGGACAAACGCCTGTAAAAGGTACTTCTTTTCCCCTTCCTCCTCACACACTTTTCCACCTAGATCTAAAAGGAATTCAGTGACCATGATAAGAACTTTCTGTCTTAGAGTTAAGAGTCTAGCTCTTTGAGGAGATATACCTGTCCGCAGGGAGATTTTCCTTCAATAGCAAGGCTCTCTCATTTTAATAACACTTGAGCATATTGAATATATATAGGTGTATGAGGTAAAAAAATGATATCTAAGCTGAAATTATTAAGAAATTGAATAAAAGAAGGTTGAAATGCAAGGAAGGATAAATTCTTTTGATGGTGTTTTCTAAGGTATGTTATTTATAGGTCATCTCACCATTTTTTCTATAAATTTTTTTCTATAATGATTCAGATCCTGAAATTGCTATGAAAGTGAGAAAACATATCCAAGTATCCATGGTAAATAATTCATCTTGTGGGTCATTGTATTTTGGGATTTATACTCTGTGGAAAATAGGGTTTGTGGCCAATCCTAAAACTAGTCAAAATCAGGTGTTTCGGGTAAAAACGTCATAACTTCTTCATAAAATATCCAAATTAAGTGAGACCAAATGTGTTGGTTAGGGTACATTCGGTAGTAGTTTTTTTAATAGTTTCATATCAATTAATAAAACATCTTGTGTGGGGCATGCTCTACAAGGTTTCTCTCTAGAATAAGATAGAATTCAGAAAGGTATGCCATTTTTGGTATAAATCCTTTTATGAGAGGTTCCAAGTAGTGACACTTGAAGGAATTGCATAAAACACAATGAAGAACATTGTATATCAGTTTCAGAGCTTTATACATTACAGATTCAAAGTTATGATTACTTCAAGTTAGGGTTGTTGACTAATTCAAAACTAGGCATGTGAGACTAAATAAAAGTTTGATGAAAATGCTAGTCTCTTATTTTTAAAGTTAAGGAAGGTTTGTAGGAATGTGATCATATACACTGAGTCTATTACAGAGCTACAAATCAGATTTGGATGATGAAATTGATGAGGGATTTTGGTCATGGTACATGTTGAGTACATGGTTGAGACAAGTAGTTGATGAGTTGGCGCACATACATGAGGTGTATAGTTGATGACGTTGGTACATATTGATGAGTCGTTGAAAAATTATTGGTACATACTTCGTACATGGTTGGATGCACTTGTTTATGGTACAGGTTGATTACAGGTTGGTGCATGGTTGATGCACTTTTTTATGTTAAATTTTGATTACAGGTTGAGGTACAGGTTGATGCATGGTTGATACCTGGTTCATATTTATTGGTACAGGTTTATAGCTGTATATCTCACAGTGATAGTGTGACAGTGGTTTCATCATTCTACTTCTACTTCAGGGTGGCAGGACGGGGCAAGGACAGGTGGTTGTAGCCACCTTCCGGTTGTAGCCGGAGAACTTTGGGGTTGTATCCTCCTTCTGGTTGTAGCCATAGAATTGGGGAGTTGGAGCTCCCTTAGGTTGTATCCTGAGAAACTAGGGGGTTGGAGCCTCCTTCCAGTTGCAGCTGGAAAGAAAAGGAAGTTGGTGCTTCCAATGAATGTAATTCTTCAAGACATATAAGAAAAAACATTCAGTGGTTTTCTCTCGATTTGGGTTTCCACGTAAAACACTGGTGTACTGTGTATGTGTTTGATTGTTTATTTCTTACTGCTCATTATTGGATAATAATTCTACATTGATATAATATTTGAAGAAAAAGGATTATAATTACACTATTACTAATTCACCCCCCCTCTCAGTAATCCATAAATTGGTATCATAGCAGGTTCCTTTAGAAATCAGTTTAACCACTGAAAGGTAGATCATGGAGAGTACCAACTCGTATAAAAATGGAATACCACAGTTTGATGGACATAAGTATGCTTTTTGGAGCATAAGGATGAAGACATATATACAGGCACAG
>ML783489.1:314057-327816 GCA_009831015.1 Picea engelmannii | reverse complement strand
GCTGAAAAGTTGGGTCCTAGTTCTTTTCGCTTGCAGAGTCTTGAAGGGCAGCTTGACACCTACCCGGTGAATGGCCAAGCCCTGAAAAGATACTTTGCCTGATTTTTACCTTTGTATATTATGTAAATATTTCCTTTTGTTTTCATTTTTGCCTTTGTTTTCGTTTTGGCTTTAATTTGATTGATCAGTTTGGCGTGTTTTTTGTGAGTTTTCAAAAACATGTGCATGCTTGTACACTGAGCCATTCAGACATAGGCCATCGAAAAATCTCTTCGCTGAAATAACTTCTGGAAGATTGTACATCCATCAATGATATATATTACTGAAAATGATATTGGAAAATGTTGTTTGAAAGAAGTTTACTAATTTCAATCTCTAAGTGAAGTTCGTCGTGATTATCTTTATCTTTTTACGCTGTCCCTTTTCCGTAAAGGAATGACTCAAGAGGATGTCTCCCTGTCAGAGTAAGTTGTTTTAGGAATAAAACATTTTTGGAGCTGAATCAAGGACAGTATGAAAAAATTCTGATGACGTCTGAAAAATAATGAGAAAATATCAAGATTTTTCAGCGTCACCCCGCTCAGCCATCTATAAAAGAAAAACAAAATAAAATATTAATAAGAGCTATGGGAAGTGTTTGTAAACCCGCCGGGATACTGAACAGGTCCTCTGGCAGCAGGGCAATGCAAGCATGGCGCCAAGACAACTTCGCCGGGGTACTGAACAGGCCTGCTGGCAGCGAAGCAATGTCGGGTAAATGAAAATCTGTAAAATTATAAGAAACCTCTTTTAAAAGTCCTTTATTCTAATCTAGAGCTTCTTGACAGGATAAAGACGTCCGAGTGGGTTAAATGGCAACCCTGTCGAGGCTATAGACGCCTGCTAGCAGCAGTGGCTATGCCAACAGTATTGAAGATTCCATCATAAAAAGTCATGACTTGCTAATCTTTAAGACTGTTGTCGGTTTGCATCTTTTGAAACATCACTGGAAAAGATAGCTAATGATGATGCTGAGTACGATTTTTCTGTTTGTTGTTTTAAGTCGAATTTTTTCTTTGCTGTCCTGATCTAAATTCATTTCTTTTGACAGAGATAACTGCTTCGCCCAGCGTGTCGCCATTGTTGGCATCCAACTCAATTTTTTTTAATTGCTCTCGAAAAAAGCTGCCTACACCCCTTGTCTGATTATGACAAATCATTGTCGCATTGTGCTACTAGACATTTGTTTCATTTTTGCAACAATTACAATTCGATTTCGTTTGAGTTTCCACAACTGGAAGTGTGAAAACACCTCTTTCATCGTTTGGACTATCATCGTCTTTGATCTCGACCATCGGTTTATTACATGACTGCAAAAGATTTTTTCAAACTTATACTCTTACCTTGATTGCACATTTGGATCTGTTTGATTACTAAGCCTTTAAGCATGAAGATTATCTGATTACATCTGAATTTGTAAAGGTTGTGATCGATTTTGGTCTTATATGTTTTCATCCTTGCTAGGGGCTCTCCACTCATTGATTATATTGAAATTTGTTTTGGTTGCAATGGTCTAAAAAATTTGAAATATAAACATTCGAATATGCAATAAGGTCGATGGCAATCGTTTAAGTTTCACAAAGGCGCGTTGATGAAATCTTTTGGATTTTAATTTTAAATCGATGCTTGGTATATTATTTGGTAATTTGATATTGCATTGGACGAGCAATAGTTTCAAACTATGTATTGACATGTTTTAATTAACATTGGTTTGAAACATTGAATTGACACGACAGGTCATTGGATTTCATGCTGATTAAACTTAAAACTTGGTGCATGATCATCACCTATGGTGTTGGTTCATATTCGGATCATTGGCACGTTGGTGTGATGATTCACCTATTTGTTGGCCGATACGCATGGTATAAACGATTATGGTTTTAACAACACTGTACTCAGCAATTAATACAATGCGTGGCGGTGGTAATCCCACCACCTTCGCACGCATGGAGTTAATTCCGGTCTCTTCGAGCATTCAAGCTATTAAACCCTCTCGTTTTCACTCTGTGTATTGTTTCATTCACTTGGAACCCTACCATGTACAGAAACTATGGCTCCTGTTGTGAGGGTCGAGCCCAACGGGTGCCAAGCACTGTTGACGTTTGATGGTGCGTATAGCGACTTAGAAGAGTTTGGGTGGCTTCCATTTATTAGGAAGTTCGATGGTTATAACCTCACTGTGGCTCGGCAACTTGATTTTTCGTTCGATGGCTGCCGAGCCAAAGTTGGAGATGTCCAGCTTGAAATCACTGAACAGATTCTCAGCTTGGCAACTAGCCTGCCTATCAAGGGACAGAAATGGTCGAAAAGCTATAAGGTTGACAATGTCCCATGGACATTGTTATTTCGGTCTCGCACAGTCAGCTCATGCGAGAGAGGTTTGCCTGAAAAGATGTTGAAACCCCGCTGGTATGATCTCTTAATGATTATCAAACAATTCGTTACTTGTGAAGGTAGATACGGGTTTGTCTTTCTGTTCCACTTGCGTTTATTAATGGTTTTTATGGGATTCGAACTAAGTCTGCCTCACTATATACACCGAAGTTTGCTTAAGATGGCCAAGTGTTACAAACGCAGCCAGGCTGACACAAGCCTCTTCCATGTGGGGTTGATTTAAATGATTTTGGTTCATGAACTGGGGTTACGTCGTGATTCTTGGCATGAGTTTCTCAGCTGTAATGGCTTTGAAGAGTCTAAATCTCCACAGGTGGATAATCCCATGGTGACCGAGAGAAAACCTATCCCTGTCCCTTTTAGTGTTTTGTTATCCAAGCCTAAGCCCGAGTCTCCTACAAATCCATCTATGGCTGTGACTAAACAGACCGAAGTTGCTAAGCCTACAACCACAAATACTAGAGCGAAGACTGGTGCTAATACTAGAAGTGAGAAAAACGCAAGATTGATCTCTCACATGGCGAGGGATAAACCTAAACCTCCTGCCAAAACAGAGCCTATCGTGGTCAGCGAGGACTCTGATTCAAGCATTGAGCGCTTTCTCACCGAAGAGGGCTTCTGTGACAAACCCCCTTATGATTTCGTCAAGAACTTACCTCCTTGTATGCGGGATCACCCTGACTTCCCTGGCATTGAACCACCTCATGAAACCCTCAGGGAATCATCAAAACCCCCTTCTGCTCAACCTGTTGCAGCACCTTGCGATCAGTGTGGGTTGTGGTTGGAAAGATACTACTTGGATATCCCAAAATTGCAATCCAAAATTCGCGATTTGGAAAACCAAGTGGATAATCTTACTGGTCGGAATGCAAGAGAACAACCCAACGACAAGAAACAATGAACTACGGGTTCAATCCTGTTCAAAAATGTTGAGTCTGCCACAGCAATTGTCAATTCAAAATTGACATAGCCTCAGCAACTGTAATGGTATAACTTTCACTCTTTTATATGGCGTGATCATAAGCTCTGTATACATTGTTGACTTGCTCTTTCATGCATTTGTTGTTTATTAGTTTTGATTATCGATTTCTGGATTGGTTGTGATTAGATTTAGTCTGATTGATCATAATTTGATTTGAATATTCTGTTATTTGATATCTTTTCTATTGTTGAAATACAAACGATATATCTGTTCGATTTGGTTACATCTTGTGCGATATGATAGGCAAATTGGTTGGCTATGTTGATTATATTTTCTATGTCAAGACCAATTCGTATATCATTTATTACATAATAAGATTTCGAATGGATAACAATAGTAGCTGTTACGATGTAAACTGTATTTCGATGGTAACAAATGTATTATTCGATTGAGATTAGAGGGATGGATTGATCGTATCAAGTCTTACGATTTGTGTCTATAATTAAATTCAGTTATTTGCCCGGTTTGTTGACTCTGTCAAAACCCTGCTTGTCGACTATGAGGTGATCAAACATGAAGACTGTTGAGTTGATATTTGTGGAAATGATTTCATCCGATTACGTTGGAAGCAATTCATACATCGTGATTTTAGTTGAAGGATCTCAATCCGCTGTTGTGATTATAATTAGTCAATTACAGTTACGACTATACCTGTGAATTATTTGAAACACAACGAATGAGAACTGTGGTTGGATTCTATGGACACAGTGATGCATGAAATCGTAATGGCTTTCTATATTGGCAATGATATGAATCTTATGCTAATCGATAATGATTGTTTGTATTTCATGCGATTTGGTTTATCATTGATTGCATTCGTGGAACAGTCTTGTTAAGATGTGATACGATTTTATGCCGATTGGGGAAAACAGAGCATCTTTACTCTGTCCCGATTGTATTCTGTTCGATTTGGTTTGATTTAATAATTTGTTGATTATTAAAAGATAATTGGATTCGGTTTGATTTGATTGTATATCTGGGCATGTTTACTATTATAGACCAGCTACAGAATCAGAAGATTCTGTAGCTAAGTCTATAGAGTCATTTTTTTATTGTTTTTTTAAATAAAATACTCCTCTCACTTGATCTTGTATCTGTTACAGGCAAATTCGAATTGGCATTGGATATGAGGAGCAGTTGGAAGATATCTTAAGGATTCCACTTGCATTTTTAGTTACTTAGTTTAAGGGATTTTGGGATTATTCCCAGATTATGTAAACTTATTTGATATTATCCACAAGGATGTTTTACCTTGTGAGAAACCTATATAAACCTATGGTTTTGTAATAATCGATCATACTCAGTTGGGGAGAACAAGGATATGGAGTTCTGATTCAAACTGGAGTAGAATTGGTGTTTTGTCATAGCTTTCGCTTTTCAATATATTGACACTTTGTTCCATGTTTTGTATATCAGCTTGTTTATGGTTTAGTATTTCTTTAGCTATCTGAACCAAATGCAAATGATATAATTTTATTTCTGTTATCCATATCTTGTTTCTTCCAAATAGATAAAAGAACATAACAGTTGTTGATTCATTTTATGAATGATAGCTTTGTCTTCTTCGTAGGCTGAATTGTTATATAAGTTTGCTGCACAATAGGTTTCCCCTTTTGCAGGAATTTATAATCAAAAAATTGTTATGATATTCTTTTATGTCTTGTTTGTCCTGTAACATACTTCAAGAAGCAACATAGTTGATCCTGTGCGAGAAGCTTAAGGACTTAACGGTGTGAGTTTCCCTCCTCCAATCAGCTTAGAAGTCATCATACGCAGGGCAGACTTGGAGCGCTTCCAGGTCAATTAGTATTTAGTTTACTGCTTTTATTAAGTAGTTTAATATAGTTATAATTTTGATATGGTTAATTTCAGTTAGTTTACCTTCTTATTCATAAATCATAAAATCAAAAAGGAGTGATCTTCACTGTCTTGGGACAGCAAGCAAATTAGTTTCACAGGTTTTATTCAAATCTGTAGATTGTATGCAATGTATATTTGTGAATAAACTGTAATTAAATTGATAATTAGGTAGTTGATTTGAGTTATTAGTAGTTTGTAGGTAGTATTGTTAGAATAATTAGCATTTAGTATATTAGTTTATTATCTTTGTTTTATTAGTTTCTAGTTTCCTTTATTTTAGTTTAATTTCTTTTATTTATTTAGTTAGTTTGTTTTAGTTTGTTTTATTAGTCTCTAGTTTCCTTAGTTTAGATCACTTAGCTCAGATCAATTTTTCTCTTTGGTTTCCTTAGGAGACCTTAGAGCAGCCAACGGAGCCATTAAACTCGTCAGGATGGTCCATTCGAAACGGCTTGGGTTATTTAGACAACCCCGGACCGGTTCCACTCTCCCAGTTGACGGATGGACTGTTTCGCCCGTCAACAAGACCTTGGGGTTCGAACACCTCAAGGAGATGTATAAAGAAGATGCAGATTTTAAAGAAGTTTACGAGGAATGCAAGAATCCTTTATTGGGAGACAAAAGCCCATGGATTGAATATTTGATTCAGGATGGATTACTGTTCAAAGGGAGCCAATTATGTATTCTGAAATTCTCAATGAGATATAACCTACTAAAGGAGAAACACAATGGAGGTTTAGCTGGACATTTTGGTCATGACAAGACATTTTCACAGCTGAGCAATTCGTATTATTGGCTGAGCATGAGAGAAGTGAAGAATTTCATGAAAAAATGTAGAATTTGTCAGTATGCCAAGGGAAAGAAACAAAACACTGGTTTATATCAACCATTTCCAATTCCAGAAAGGCCATGGGATGCAATCAGTATGGATTTTGTTTTGGGATTGCCAAGAACTCAAAAAGGGATCGATATTTCCATACTTTAACACTTACATCAATTGGCCTTCTTTTGTTCCTTAGCTCGCGAGGAATTCCTTTTATCTTTTTCGTTTGGTTGCAACGAAATCTCTTGCAATTTTGAGTCATTTGTTTTTTAATCTACTTTACCGACCAACCTGTCCCAAATTTAGTTTCCATGACATTGATGACTTTTTTTTTAAAGTGCACGAGTATCTTCGAGAATGGAAGATGTAGATGCTCTTTGAAGTGTTGAATGCATGATTCCTTCAACCTATGCATGAACACTTTCCCGGAATATGTCATTCTGATATTCCCATAAACAACATCATATTCTACCTTGGTTTCGTATGTACCAATGCAAGATGCATAACATGTACTCATGGTCGAAGAAATATGTGACCCAAAAGTGGTTGGTACATTGGACGTCTCTACTCCATGTTCCACATTCTTAGAGGTTATTGAGATTGAATTTCTCCTTGATCTTTTGCACGATCCAGGAATTGATGGGGAATCAATCAATTCCCTTTGAGAGGGTTGGTTTGGTTGGATTGTTTCAATTTCTTTAATATATCGTTCTTCCACATATTTGGCCAGCATGGACAAGTCCATACCTTCTAGTTTATTCACTGCTTCTATGCCCAATATAGAAGCCATTGCTGCTTCTATGCCCAATATAGAAGCCATTGCCTCTTTCAGTTTCTCTAGGTCATGTCCCTATAGATGTACAGTAATTTTCTTATTTTAAATTTAAAAATAAAAACAATAAACCTTATATATACAGAGGAAATTTTTTCTTTTATAATTTTGAAATAAAAAACTAAAAAATAAAATTCAAACAAGTAATGGAAACATGCAAAAATCTATAATTTGAGTATGAAATACCTCATTATGGAAAGAATTAGATCCCTTTCCTCATTTCCCTCTGTTTCTTGACATTTTTTGATGTCCTAGGGAGAATTGTTTTCTTCCAGACTATGGAAAACCCCTCTCTTTGATCTGTATGCATTGAAACACCCGATGGGATTATATGTTAATACTGAGAGGGGGGTGAATCAATATCAAGCACAATTTAAAAACATTTTCAACTTATACTTAAAACATTAAATTATATTCAATGAGAAATGAACAATAGTATAAGAGTTACACCAATACACCACAATACACCCTGCACAATATATGAGAAATAATCAATAGTTATTGTTCAAGGGAAGTAATGATTTTCAAAGGTAGCTACAGCTTCCAAATATAAAGGGAGGGATAAACCTACAAGAGGAAGATACAATCCTCCAATATCAAGAGAGGGTTTACCTCTTCATCCTTTCCCCTTCCTTCCACCCAAGAATATATGAGAGATAATAAAACTTTACATTAAATCATCACCATCAACCAACCATCATATAGAACCTGATAATGCTTCCTGAGACTTATTAAACTTCCGCAATTCTTCAATACTTGGAATAATTGGATCCTGTAGATAATATTACTCAATGTATTCTCTTAAACTCCTCCAAGTTTCACTCCTTGAATCCACCACAAAAACAAGTTATAGAGAGAATAGTAGATCTTATTCAATTCTAGTTTATTCAGGAGAGCGAACTTGTACAGAATGCCCCGCGCTCCATATTTAACATCAAATTCTGAAAATCCCACACATGAAACTACCATATGTAATATTTCCAATGAAATTGGTCCCACTTCATTTGGATTCTCTATGAAGAAGTTATGACTGTTTTACCCGGAACACCTATGTATTGACTAGCTTCAGGACTGGTCAAAAACCCTATCTTCCATAGAGTGTATATCCATAATTATAGTGAATAAAGAGCTGAAAATTTTACCAAAGGTACCTTGATATGTCTTCTCAATACCATAGAAATTTCACCATCTGAATCGTTCTAGAAAATTTTTTATAGCGAAAATGGTAAGATGACCTAAAAATAACATACCTTAGAACACATCGCCAAGAGACTTCATCCTCCCTTGAAATCCGGCCTTCTTTACTTCTGATTTCCTATGAAATTAGACTTATGTATCAAATGAAAGTATAATGACATTTATTTATACCATTTATGTCACTTCCTTTTAACATTAGGGCTGACTTGACACTTTCTTATTTTGTAATTATTTTCTTTAATTATCTTCAGGGCCTACATGTACTTCCTTCGTCAATTCACTTTGTCATCTTCAAAAATTTAATTCTCCTCAACCATGAGGATCCATGTGATGTGCCACCTACCACTGAAAAAAACATGATGTATACTATCCATCCATGGGTTTTTTTTTTGCATGTACATTTTCCTTCATGTCCAAATACCTTCATCAATCTTGCGGTCCAAAACCAATGACTAGGGTTGACATCAATGATAACAACCAATCTTCCAACATTATAGATCGCTAAAATGGTTACAGGTCAATGAGATCAAGTGGATATAGATCATTTGTGGGTGGTGATTTCTTATTGTTCCTTAATTTTCATCATCTGTGGGTGGATATAGATCATCAACGTGCTTTCTTACTATTCCTTTACGTCGATCAACTGCTTCTATCTCTACGGGTGAGGATCTTCCCATGCTTTCCCCAACCTTTTTACTATCCCTTTGCATCGATCAAATGCCTTTGTCTGTACGGGTGAGGATATTCCCATGATTTCCCCTTCCTTATTATTGTTCCTTTGCGTTGATCAACTGCCTCTATCTTTGCGGGTGAGGATCTTCCCACAATTGCCCTTGCCTTTTCTCTAGGTGGTTCTTTTGGGTATGATATTTTTTTTACAATGCATGGGGAAATGAGATTACCTGCAGATTGGTGTACATGCTTACTTTTGGGTGCGCATGGGATCTAAAATTGTGAATGGAGATTCGAGAATGCACAAACCCTTGCTTTTGGGTGCGTGTGAGATCTAAAATCATGAATGGAGTATCATGAATGCACAAAAGATTGATTTTAGGTGTGCGTGGGCTCTATTGCATGAATGTTTTTTTAATTTCATGTTATCCAAATTTTGTGTTATCTGAATAATGAATTTTGTATATGCGTGGGCTCTATTATTTTAATTTTCCTTTACTATTCGACTCTAAATTGGGCGCCATTAGCGTTGGATTTAGCACCCCAAGTTGATTGCATTTTGTCGACTGGACGGTGCTAAATCCGATGCTAATGGAACCCAATTTAGAGTCGAATAGTAAAGGAAAACAAAAATTAATAATAGAGGCGACTCCTTGTAAACCATATAATCAATTGGGGTTTTGTGTGATGGTAATGTGGTTGTATTGTTTAGTAGTGTCTCAACCCATTTTTTTGTCAACTTCAACAAGTGTGTGCCAAGAATTCTCTTTCTCCTTTCTTTGTATTGTTGATGAAAATGCTCATCAATTCTTCTTTGGTTGGAAAGGGAGGACTTGATAAGAGTATTCATCAAAGAACAAGGGTTTGTGTCATCAATGGTTTTCTCATAGAAACAATTGAAAGTCAAAACAAAGATATATATGTGGCAACACAGTTGTGGGCCAACATAAAGACTTCTAACAATGAATTTTGGTGGTAGTCAATGCCATTTCTCCTTTTTATTCATGCTTTCTAGAACTCAAAAGTTTGTATTCTATCCTAATTCCAATTAATGTGGTTGCATTGTACCCATATGAATCCTCAAATCATGCATTTTAGTATGGGTAGACATACTAGATATGGGTAGAAACCCTATGCAATCATTGTCTTTCCTTTTAATTTAATTTCTCTCAAGATTTGGTTATGAGGTAAGAGGGTGTAGTKTTCCATATAGGTAATTTTCGATAACTATCATCCAAGATCTAAAAATGCATCATTATTGTGCCCATGTATTCCTATTGGAATATTTGAACTTGACACATGAAAATTAGAGACCAAGATACTGCCATGGTATCCTTGGATGTTGTCCCATTCCATATATAAAAGTCCATATAAACCTTTGGAAAAATGTGAAAGGTAAAGGTTATGAAAATATTTAAGCTACACAAAGGAATGGCTTGGAGGAGGTGAGCTTGATTGATCCATAATTGGATCCAAGAGCTTGACGGGGCTCAGAAAGGCCTAAAATTAAAAGTTCTTGGAATGGATTCAAAACGGACATGTGCGTAGGCCTCGTTGATATGAAACCAACACAACTTGAACAGGATCAAACAGACATTGTATGCTCAAGTTATG
This sequence comes from Picea engelmannii, assembly GCA_009831015.1. Lineage (NCBI taxonomy): Eukaryota > Viridiplantae > Streptophyta > Pinopsida > Pinales > Pinaceae > Picea > Picea engelmannii. The sequence goes on along the minus strand of ML783489.1, from coordinate 317,403 downwards.
GCGATCTGTTCATTTTGCTAAATAGGCAAAAAAATGTTGATTGTACAGTCCGTATAGTGCCATGTGGCAGATGACTATAGAGGCCATACGTCCATATAGCTGACGCAGCATGGCAGAGTGGGCAACTTCTAGAGGTGACATGTGGTAGGCTAACTAGACGTACAGACACTTACGTGGACATGATAGGTGAACCAACTGGGAAGTGACATGTGTCACCACTGCAAGGGTGACACGTGGCATGTCTGTACGGTGACAGGTGGCAGGGTACAGTCATATGATAGGGAATATGATGTGGTAGAGTTGATCCAATTGATGTTTGACACATGGCATGTTTTCAGCAAGGGGTGTGGTGCCATGTGGCCCAGACTTGGGCTGCCATGTGGCACCCATGGATTGGTTCATTGGCAAAATTATTTTGGTCTCCATGAGGTTCGAACGCATGACCTATCCATAGAGAAATGCTTTGGCAGGGCCTGGCTGGCCAGCCCACCTATGGGTGGTGCTTATTCTCTATGGCAGAAATTAAAAATATAAAGTGTTGTAATGTTTCCGTCAATGAAAAATTAGGGCAGGGGCCTAGCCCCCAACTCCGACACTATCCATATGACCCTGCAATCCAAACCCTGGTCCTTGTTTGTTGGCACAGTCACAATCCATACCAGCTAGCCATGGTTCCTTCCTAAGCGCCATAGGACCCAGATGTAAATCATTATGGGCGCATGAATATGGTTAGGGGTATAGCCTTGGTTCATAAACTTGCCTATGGTTTTGGGAACTTCCCATAGGACCCGTTTCATAACTGTTAGTTTGGGATTTTGGAGTAGACCCCGATTTTATGGGGATTCCATATGACCAGGGTTTGTGGGGTAAGGGCCAGTGCGCAACCCCTAGGGGGCTGGTGCTTGGCCACATCAAGCCATATGACCCTATATTAAGTGTGTGTGCCCAGGACAGAGGGTCTTAGCCCATATTTTTGGATAAAATGGGTTTTTCACTTTATTATAGTGATTTTTGATGATTTTATAGGGTGTTTTGGAGATTTTTGACCCTTTTTGGGGGATATTGGGCCCTTTTTGAGGCCAGATCTTGGGGGGAAGTTGGGATATGGTTACCAACTTTAGATCTATATAAACTAGGCCTTATTAAGGCCAAGAGAGAATATTCAGAGCAGGTTTATGTTGAATATTTGCCAAGACAAAGCCATTTTTATGCAGGGAAGCTGTTGAGGACCGCACCTTTGCGGGCCATTTCTGGAAGCTCCGATCATCCGATTTGAGTGTTTCTTTTTTTGTTGGGTTCTTAAGATCTGATAGAAAAAGACTAGATCAGTTTTGTAACCTTTTGGCACTGCTGTGATGTACTTATTAATATTTGAATAGAAATAAGAAAGCCTCACACACTGAGACAAAGGCCCGGAGACGTAGGCGAGATTGCGAACTTCGTTATCACATTGGTGTTTATGGTTTTTTGTTTTTTATGCTTCATTTCATATCTGTACATGTTTATATGGATGTTATGTTTCTTCTATAAATTCTTTCTCTTTCTTTAAGCTTCTTAATTGGTTAATCAACACATGCTTAATAACTCAACCATAGTCGTGTAAAAGATCTTTTCAGATCAAGTGGTATTAGAGCTAGTTGATGTTTGGATTTGAGTTTTGAATGATAACCAGGGAAAATCTAAATTGTGGTGAAGGAGAGCTTGTTGAAGAGAATCCATTGATTTGATTGAGAAAGAGAACTTCTCAAAGCGAGAAGATAGCATTGGAAGAGGGATTTTCTCAGGATGAGAAAGAGTTTCGAAAACATTTCTTTGTTATGTCAAAGACGATGAAGGTTTTGTATGAAGATTACTTGGAATGAAAAAGACCAGTTCTTTGTGAATCTTCAAAGGGAAAAAGTGAAGAAGGAGAGTATCCTCCTCAAATTCCTCCTTCACCTCCCCCATCACCTCCTTCTCCTTCTTCTTCAAGTTCAAGTTCTAAATCCAATGCAAGGAAACATGTCCATAAACATAAGAATGAAATGCCTTTATTAAAACTTGATGTTAAATTCGATTTACCCATGTATGATGGTGAAGTAAATGCAGAGCGACTTGGCAATTGGGTCAGACATATGGAGGTTTATTGCAGTCTGCAACAGATCAAGGATGAGGCCACACAAATCAAGTTGTCATCATTGCGACTTGTAGGCACAACACTCATCTGGTAGCAAAGTAAGTTGCAAAATGGCACGCAACAAGTGGGTAATGTATTTCCATCATGGCAAATTTTTATTTCTACACTTAGAAAGAAATTCTATCCTTTGGGTTATAAAGAAAAAGCATTAATAGATTGGAAAGCTTTAAAAATAAGAAAAGGAAAAACAGTGCAAGAATACACAGATGGATTTCGTAAAATGGCATTGATGTTAGATATTCCTTTACATACCCAAGAAACTCTTATGAAGTATATAGGAGGTTTACCTGCACATATTTGAAATATTGTATTCTTGTTTGGACCAACTAATCCTGATGAGGTTTGTGTTCAAGCGACATACATTGAAGCAGGGAAAACAGGGGTTGGTGTAACACGGGAATCATCTTCAAGGAAAAAGGACAAAAAGAAGTGGCATGGTAAGAGGTCAAATTCAGTGACAAGAAAGGAAGAGAAGCCCTATTGCAAACATTGCAAGAAAGAGGGGCATGATGAGGACCATTGTTGGAAATTGCATCCTGAGAAGAGGCCAAAGTGGTTCAAGGAAAAGAAAGGGAGAAAAACAGTTGCAGCAACAACATGACCCACATACTTGGGATCGGATTCAGGTGATGAATCTAAGGTCTCATTGGTTGGTATGACAGGTAAAATTGTGGAAGGACTTGATTGTAGAAGTAATTTGTTTCACATAAGGGTCATCATGAGGCACACTAAGGTCGACACATTGATAGATAGTGGATCTCAATATAATTTAATTTCAAAGGAATTGATTAAGCAATTGGAATTAAAAACACAGATACATCATAAGCCTTACACACTTAAATGGATAAGCAACAATCATCAAATGCACATAACAAAGCAATGCACATTAAAAAATTTTGGATCATGTCGTCATTGATGCCAATGGTTTGTCATTGATGCCAATGGTTTGATTACTTGGGAGATTGTTGGATCATATGTCATTGATGTAAATGGTTTGGTTTGATTGATGTCATTGGTTGATGTAAATTAATTGATTGATAGGATTCCCTTGATGAGAATGTTATATGTCCAAGTGGAAACCAATCGATGCAAAGGTAAACAAATGGATGAACTCCAAAGTGGTCCCCTTATGGTGAAAGCCCTCACGGGAAGACGCTTTGCGGATTGAGT
>ML783489.1:276365-307238 GCA_009831015.1 Picea engelmannii | reverse complement strand
GACTTGTTGATGATATATTGATGATATATGTTGCTGATATGTGCTCACATCTAACTGGTTATAAATGACAACAATGGGTAATGAATAAATGTTGAATGCTAATTGATGAGTTTTTGTGCAAGAGGGCAGTTTTGGGAAAAAGATCTCCACACTCATTCACCCCCCCCTCTAAGTGTGGTAGGTGTGTCCAACAAAATTTACAATTTCATCTAAGTTTGTAGACGAGGTAACATGTGATGTGGTGCCACTAAGTGAATGTGGAATGGTCTTAGGAAGTCCATACTTATATGATCATAAAGCAATCTTCTACTAGACAAAGAATCAATATCATTTAACCAAAGCAGGTAAATGATATGTGGTTCATGCTCATCATGTAAAGGCAACAAAACTCTTCAAACAATGGAAAATTTAAAGAAGGAAGATCAAGCAAGCAACACACCTACAATTGTTTCAAGTCAAGTAATCGATCTTAAGCAAGAACAAGAGATGATTGTAGAATGGAAAATCAATCACAGTTTGCTTCAAGAAAAGATAATGTCGTGCAAATATTACAAACATATCATCTCATTTGCAGTCATATTTTTTATGCTATCATTAGTAATTTTGTCTACATGGATGATAGTAGCTTCAGTAATATGTGACAGGGTTCAAATGGCTAACAATATGTTGTCAGTTGTCATGATTGTGTTACAGTTGATCTTGATGAGACAGGTGCACAGGACATAGTTCAAAGACAGGGAACAATCCGGGTGGCCTATCCCGAGCTTGATGACTGTTCAGTAACCTTTTGGGGACCAAAAGGTCCTTTAGTAGGGAGGTGTGATCCAGAATCGGATCTAGGAGCTTGATGGGGCTCAGAAAGGCATAAAAAACAAAGTTCTCAAAATGGCTTCAAAACGGACGTGTGTGTAGTCCTCGTCAATACGAACCCACCACAACTTGAATGGGCTCAAAAAGATGTTGTATTATCAAGTTATGGTGATCTGTTTGTTTTGCCAAACGGGCAAAAAATGCTGACTGTATAGTCCGTACAATGACACGTGGACGTTGACTGTACAGGTCGTACAACTGATGTGGCAAGGAATAGTTGGTATCTTGTGGAGGTGACACATGGTAGGTTGACTGGGCATACGGACGCTGACGTGGACAGGACAGGTGGACCAACCAAGAAGTGGCGTGTGTCACCACTACAAGGGTGACACGTGGCATGTCCGTACGAAGACACGTGGCAGGGCATAGTCAACTGACAGGGAAGACGATGTTATAGATCTGGTCCAATCAACATTTGACATGTGGCATGTTTTCGGTAAGGGGTGTTGTTACGAGGGAAAAAATCTCTATGGCCAAGGGTAAACCACAACAGACAGGTATGACTACAGAAATCAACTCAATTCCAACATATGCTATATAGATTAATGTGCAATGTAAGAGAGAGGCCTACCTCAATCCAACGTTTGAATATGTTCCACCATTGAGCACTTTGACCCAAAGATTTATACCTGCAAGAAGTTCTCAACTACCGAGAAAAGCAAGTATACAGTGATAATATAAAAGGGGTTAACACATTTGATAGCATAATCCATTAATAAAAATTACAAACATGCCCATGGATAGTAATCATATATTTGCAAGATACCAATAGGATAGGAAAGGAGTATTTCTATTAATAATTGATCAGCAGAAGTGACAACATTACAGACTTTCATGTCGGCATGGCTCGAAACCAAGGAACCACGTTCCTTCCAACTGGGTCTCTACCACTTCAATCCTCCGCCAAAGGCAATCTCATAGGAAAGAGGCAATGAGGTCCTCTCAACAATAGGGAAATAACTTGGGGGCTAAACACTGTGTTCAGACTTGAGGGACAAAGGGATGCAGACTCAATATGAAGTAATTTCTCCACAGTAACTTTGCTCTCAAAATTGAATGCTTTCTCCTCTTTTCCATAGATCAAAATTGTGCTCTTATATCCTTTAGAATGCAATTGAAGGGCTGAGTCAGAATGTTTCCAGAATATGGAAGGCCAAGGATCAGAGATCTCCTATCGTGACATGGAAACCCGACTTCATTTTGTATTTTATGGCACAAATCCTAATATACGCGAGCTGTAGTGGAGCAGTAAGCGTATACACATCTTGCATGGCAGTTAGGGAGTGTATATGTGGAAAAATGTATATTTTTAGTTCTGGATTCATCAAAAAGGGATGATAATTCTGCATAGGGAAATGGAAAAAGGCCCTCTGTGCAAGATAACAATGATGAGTCAAATCTCGCTATAACAAATTCCCCCTAATGTGTGAGATCAGAGGAGTATCTGCGATGGCCAAAATACATTATAAATAACCCAGAAGTGGAGCGGTAGAGAACCAGCTAGATGAAATCAATTGCTCATTACATTATGTACTGACTTTGCATACATGGCTACCAAAAATACAATGCTGATCCATTTGGAAAATATACCAAATAAGTGTTCATGGCCATGAATAAGAAAGATACAAATGCGGTTACATGCCGAAGCTATCATAGTCATGAACAAGGCCTAGTGAAACCAGTCTCAAAATCAATCTGAAGATATCTGTATACCACAAAGTACAATCTGATCTCCCATGATTACTAAATTCAAATAGGTACTGGTCCAATGAAATGGAAGCAACAACTCAGGAAAGCTGCAGCCACATAGATGTCTTCAAGTCTTCTACACTATCCGCTAATGGTGCAAGTCTACATCATGTGAATAAATGAGTTGAGGTCGAACACAATGAGACATCATTTGATTACCAGTCATTGAGGTATATCGTTAACAAAAGATAGCCTACCAATAATGAAAGTAGGTATCAAGGCATTGAATACATCTCTACAAATGTGAATAAAGGAGTCGATGTCGAACACTTGAGAGATCCATTGATCAGGAGACATTGATGTATTCCCATCTGTCAATGGTGAGAGAGTATTCCACTAATGACTGCAAACTTCAAGGTACTCATAAAACTCTAGGTCCCAAATCCAGAATAAATGAGCTGAAGTCGATGGAAAGAGACCCGCTGAAAGGAGAGCATTGAGGCATCTCTCATTGGTCAGCACGAGGAACAAAGCAGGAACTTCATAATTTGGTGGATATAGGACGAAGAACATGTTCACGAACCAATGACCCTGTGTGTCTCTCGCGTGTACGAAATGCAAGTGGTACATGAAAAAGACCCTCTGAATAACAACCAATGATAAAAAATTGCTGACAAAGGCAAGGAAACCACCAATAAGGCTACTGGCATCCAACACACTACAAGAATCCCAAAGTGTGAATAGATGTCTTGCCGTCGAACACTAGGGAAACTACCCAGTCAACGAATGATGGTGAAATGTCGACTGTTGGTTTCAAGGTGACCTACCAATGATGAAAGTAGGGCCAGGGTGCATGATAAGACCAAAGCATCATGTGATTCTGAGACAAACCGAGGGTATGGCCGACAAAGTAAAGATTTTTGAGGAGTGGCCGACACAGGTTGATAGACTTAATTTGAACAAGAGCATGAGACATATGGTAGACTCCGATAGAATAGACTCAATGATGTGACTATAAGATGCAGGAGGCATAAATAACATTCTCTATAGGGACTGGAAGAGTAACTAGTCGATAGAGAAAACTTTGTAACCATATTAGCTTCCTAAGGCCATGCTAAACCCAAAATTATGATGACGCAAGGACTCAATAACTTTGTTCTCAGTTCAATGGTGACACAACTGCTGCCAATTACAATATAGTACTCCCTTCCCGCCCGTCTTTTTTTTTTTTTTCATAACAAATGAATGCTATGATACAAAGGAGGGAACGAGTGTCGCAAGTAAGCAAAACTATTTCCAGTAGTGGAACGTACCTATTCTCAATGCAAGGAAATGCATACGAGAGATGGACACTTGGGGTGATGTTCCCTCTAGGGTATAGGGTGTCAAATTGTGAAGGATAAAAACAAGGCTCTTCTTGGTTGAAGATGAAAAAATTCTTAGGCAACAGTTTATAACGCAAAGCGAGAACTGGCTAAAGGATCAATACTGCAAGCGAGGGCATGAGATGCAATCACAACTTGACGCCAAAAAATGTCCTTTTTTATGTATTTTAGTCTATTTGGTGTAAAAAAGGGGTAAACTTATGCCAAATAGACGTTTTTTCAGATCCAATTTTTAAGTGTGAAAAAGACAATTTCACTCGGCAATCTTTTCAATTTTTGATAGCGAGTCGGAAAAGAGCTTAACTAAGACTCATGACCTTTCAATTCCAATTTTAACGAGTGTGAAAGGGACAAATCACTCAGCAATATTTTCAGTTTTTTATATGAGTCGGAAAAGAGATTAACTAAGACTCATTTTTGGGAGTCCTAATCAAAGTGTAAAGGGGGAGGCCAAGGCTCCCATCTTGGTCTTCTGCCAAAGTCGGTATCTTGCGGATAACTGACAAAATCTTGGGAAAACCCAAAGCTCTCCAATTCGAGGAGGAGAAGGTGCTAACGGGTAGATAGTCTCCGTTATGGTTCGAATAATGTCTCTTAGTGGAAAATACATAGGTGGGGGTATGGGATGTCTCATCAATTCGTCCCAATCGAAGGGGGCCTCTTCAGGACTTGGAGGGAGAGTATTCGGAGGAAGAATGAATCTCTCTTGTTCAGAAGGGGGGAGACTTGGAATGTTGATGACATGACTGGAAGGTGCATCACTCTCTTCAGGGAGAGTCGGTTTGACTAGAGATTGCACTAGTGTGGTCACTCCTTCAATTATAGGTTGAAGAGGATGCATAGTAACGTGGGCAAGAGACACTTCACCCTTGAGAGAGGGGGTGAGGTCGGGGGAAGGTCGCGGCGGTGGGAACACCGAGACCATTAAGGGAGAAGTGGTGTGATATGGAACCAGGGATGTCTTAGACCTTGGAGAGCTCTTTGGTGAGCCCCATGCTGCTGGTATCTCGACAGTAACCGGACACAAGCGGGTAAGGTGACTTCCTTCACAAGTCCTACAAAGGAACTTAGGCTTACATTTGAGACATCTAGGCTTCTCAATGTGATTGTCCGAGGAAAGATATTTATCTCCTATATGATGAATGGAAGTTGGAGATGTGACATGACTATGATTCAGGGTGAAAATGATGGTGCCCCCAACATGATCGGCAGAGGTTGGGTGCAAGTTGTCATTGTAATTCGTAGAGAATGTCGACCCATCTCCAAAATGACTGGCAAAGGTTGGTGATGGAGCCCCAGTGTGACTGACAACGACTGGGCTAGTGATATATTGCGGCACTTGATTCCAAGGTCTGGGGAAAGGTTGGTTCTGAAATGTTGCCGGCCAGAAAGAATCCTGGTGTACTCTATCCTTGCCCAGAAATGTGTTGGTTCATGACAAAGTGGTCCGCAGGGATCTGGACATGCATCATCATTGAGGTCTATGAAGAGACTGTGAAAGGATAAGAATTATGTGAGTGAGGATATAAATTTCCCCCTTGCGAAGGGGTCCCATAAAGAGGGTAGCCCGAACTGTAAAATTGATTCTCCCTGTATGAAACACCCAGGGGTACTTAAGGACTTGTCATGGAAAAAGTGTCCAAAGGAACCGACATGACATATGAAAGGCACATGGGTGGAGTGTAATAAGTAGAATAAGCATCCATATGAGCACTAACTCCTGAAAGAGAATAGCTAGTATTGGATCTATAAGGGGGAAGGTTCCAACCTCCCATGGGGACATGGCTCATATCGAATGAAGAAGTAGGCATGGGAGCCATGGTACCCCTGGATCCGATGCTAGGATTCATATATGTGGACCAGGGAGAAGGTTGCACGTGGGAAGGCATATCAACAAAAAAAGGACTAGAGACCCAAGGTGCGGACTGAGCGTTGTAATTGTGCATACCCTTGTAAAAAACAAAAGGGTTTGTCCCCATGAAATGAGTAGGAATCATGGGTTGGGTAGCAGTGAATGGAGGGGTGAAAGGAACTCCACCATCCATGATAATAAAACCAAAAATAGACTCCTGGGTCAACTAGTAGTCAAAGAGCATACCAAAAAGTCAAACGGCCAATATGCATTCAAACGAGCTAAAGTGGTTGAGTGGCCTCCCTCGCTAAATAAGGTATGCCCTGTCCAGGAGGGACTTGAGACTCCCTGCTAAAGTTTGGAGGTAACAAATTCAGTTATAAGGGCCCTCATGGGCTTAACATCCAGTTGGTCAGATCCCACCAGAGAGGTAATCCTCCATAAAGGCTGTGTGTTGTCTGATCCCTATTTGACTTAGGGTACAAGTAGAATAACCCCTGCAAGTAACCTATGAGATACCTAATTCAAGAAACTAATAAACCACTGTATAACCGATGCACAGGTGAGCAGTCGTAAGTCCGGATCATCGTATGGGCAAGGTAGAAAAGCCCGAAACCTTGAAAGTACCACCTCTCACAGAGGTATGGGCACTAGCAAGATCCACAAATACGAATAAATCCACATAAATATTTCTGATGCTAGGTGAGTATCCAGGGGTTATCCCTTCAACTAACTTCGTGCGACCTCATGATTAACTCCGGTGTGAGCAGAGCCTCCTGATATTACCAATTATACAATGGACTTCTCAACTCCCTATCTCAGACACATATGTTGATTTAATTTCCTTGGAGAAGTTTACTCACAAAATCCTATTCCAAGGTACTAAATCCTAGGCTAGTTTGTGCACCCTAAAAAATAAAATCGTGACTAATCAATTTTAGTTTAAAGCGTAAATTTTATTGGTCGTGGTTACTCAAAAGGGTACGGAAGTGAAACTCATGATGTTATGACTCTGCAAGAAAATAAATATGAATGTGATGCAAAGTCTATCTTTAACTTTTCAATGCATGATATGCTAATAAAAACAGTGCAATATTCAATTTCAACTCTACAATTCAGAAGTAAAATGAAATCTTTCGCTAAATGTGCTAAGCTAATGATAAATATTAAAAGACAAAAATACCAACCAATGAAAAATGCCTATAATTTATTTTTGTATTTTTCAATATATCAAAAAGAAAATGCATGGACTGATAAACAACCTGATATGTAAGATATACTGTGTATAAAAGCAATAACTCGAGTAGAATACCAAGTAGCTAAGCAATCATCCCAGAGACCAAGGAAAAATTAAAAATGGAAAACAAAGAGAAAGACTACGCCCAAAAATTCAACTCCAAACAGGCTTCCTGTCATCTTAGATAATCTCAACAGGCACTATAGAGGCCTAAGAAGGCTCAACAATCTTCAAATCTCACCTAGCAGTAAAAAAATCAAGGGGAAGTGGTATATGCGATTTTTCAGGATAACAGAGCGTATATACGCTTCTTGCAGTGAGACAACAAGCATGTATACACGACTGTCAAGGCAAAAAGGGTGTATATGATTTAAAACAAGGCCAGGCAAAGGTAAAAAGTTGAAAACTCAGACCCAGAGTGAACAAAATATCTCAAGAAGTGACACGACAAGAAACACAAAGGAAAAAGAGCAATGTAAGAAGAAAAATACTTCAACCCTTAGAAGGAAGATCTCTCCCTAGTGGAGTCGCCATTTTTGTTATGAGGGAAAAAATCTCTATGGCCAAGGGTAAACCACAACAAACAAGTATGACTACAGAAATCAACTCAATTCCAACATATGATATATAGACTAATGTGCAATATAAGAGAGAGGCCTACCTCAATACAACATTTGAAGATGTTCCACCATTGAGCACATTGAACCAAAGCTTTATACCTACAAGAAGTTCTCAACTACCGAGCAAAGAAAGTATACAGTGATAATATAAAAGGGGTTAACACATTAGGTAGCATAATCCATTAATAAAAATTACAAACATGCCCATGGATAATAATCATATATTTGCAAGATACCAATAGGACAGGAAAGGAGTATTTCTATTAATAATTGATTAGCAGAAGTGACAACATTACAGACTTCTGTGTCAGAACGGTTCGAAACCAAGGAACCAAGTTCCTTCCAACTGGGTCTCCACCACTTCAATCCTCCGCCAAAGGCAAGCTCATAAGAAAGAGGCAATGAGGTCCTCTCAACAATAGGGAAAGAGCTTGGGGGATGAACACTGTGTTCAGACTTGAGGGACAAAGGGATGCAGACTCAATATGAAGTAATTTCTCCAGAGTAACTTTGCTCTCAAAATTGAATGCTTTCTCCTCTTTTCCACAGATAGAAATTGTGCTCTTATAGCCTTTAGAATGCAACTGAAGGGCCGATTTGGAATGTTTCCGGTATATGGAAGGCCAAGGATCAGAGATATCCTATCTTGACATGGAAACTCGACTTCATTTTTCATTTTATGGCACAAATCCCAATATACGCAAGCTGTAGTGGAGCAGCAAGCATATACACATCCTGCATGGAAGTTAGGGAGCGTATATGTGGAAAAATGTATATTTTTAGTTCTGGATTCATCAAAAAGGGATGATAAGTCTGCATAGGGAAATGGAAAAAGGCTCTCTGTGCAAGATAGTAATGGTGAGGAAAATCTCACTATAACAGGTGTGGTGCCACGTGGCCCAAACCTAAGCTTCCACATGGCATCCATGGATTGGTTCGTTGCCAAAATTATTTTGGTCTCCATGAGGTTTGAATGCATGACCTATCCACCAGGCAACGCCTTGGCAGGGCCATGCTAGCCATCCCGCCTATGGGTGGTGCTTATTCTCTATGGCATAAATTAAAAATACAAAGTGTTGTAATGTTTCCATCGGTGAAAAATTAGGGCTGGGGCCTAGCCCCTATCCCCGACACTATCCATATGACCCTGTAATCAAAACCCTGGTCCTTGTTTGTTGGTGTGGTCACAATCCATACCAACTAGCCATGGTTCCGTCCTAAGCGCCATAAGATCTATATGTAAATCCTTGTGGGCGGGGGAATATGGCTAGGGGTATAGCCCCGGTTCATAAACTCACCTACAGTTTTGGGAAATTCCCATAGGACCCAGTTCATAACTGTTAGCACAAGATTTTAGAGTAGACCCTGATTTTATGGGGATTCCATACAACTAGGATTTGCGGGGTAAGGGCCAGCGTGCAGCCCCTAGGGGGATGGCGCTTGGCCACATCAAGCCATGACCTTGTATTAAGTGTGCGCACCCATTACAGAGGAGCTTAGCCCATACTTTTGGATAAAATGGGTTTTTCACTTTATTATAGTGATTTTTGATGATTGTATAGGTTGTTTTGGAGATTGTTTTACCCTTTTGGGGGGATATTGGGCCCTCTTTGAGGCCAGATATTGGGGGGAAGTTGGGAGATGGTTACCAACTTCAGATCTATATAAACTAGGCCTTATTGAGGCTAGGAGAGGACATTCAAAGTAGTTTTATGCTGAATATTTTCCAACCCAAAGCCATTTTTATGCAGGGAAGCTGTTGAGGAGCACACCTTTGCGGGCCATTTCTGGGAGCTCCGTTCATCCGATTTGAGTGTCGCTTCTTCTGTTGGGTTCTTAATATCTGGTAGAACAAGACTAGATCAATTTTGTAACCTTTTGTCACTTCTGTGATGTACTTATTGAGATTTGAACAGAAATAAGAAAGCCTCACCCACTGAGACAAAGGCCCAGAGACATAGGCGAGATTGTCGAACTCCGTTATCACATTGGTGTTTATGGTTTGCTATTGTTTATGCTTCATTTCAGTTATGTATGTGTTTATGTAGTGGTCATATTTCTTCCTCTTTCATTAAGCTTCCTAAATGGTTAATAAACACATACATAATAACTCAACCATTGTCGTGTAAAAGATCTTTTCGAATCATTGATGCTCTGCATTCCATGCTCCATGAACCACATAAGGACAAAGCCATCAAACCTTGAAAGAAAGTAATAGTGCCATAATAGCTAGAGTAAATATGTAGTCAAGGACAAAACTTTACTTGGCCTAACACATAATTAATTTAGTTGATAACTAGGCCCAAGAGGCAATGATAGAGAATGATAATATTGTTGGCATTTAAGTCACCTCCAAAAGCACAAAAATTGTCATCACTAAGTTCAAGTTCAAGTTGGTTTTTCACCTCTAATAAATTCAAAAAATAAAGTGAAATAATTTGATAAATGCATTAATACACAAGTGTATTTCTATCCATGGCCCTTTTTTAAAAATATATTTTGTTTTAAGTTTGGAAATAATTTTCTCTTATCCTAAATAAAATGGTGTTGGAAACCCAAATCACAAGAAGAGTGGACCCCTTTTCAATGCATCTTATGTGGCCTTCAACCCAAAACTAGAATATTAAATGAATTATAAAAGTAAAGGCCTCTATTTCTTTGTGTAATGTTAGCTACAACATAATTTCTTAACTGCTTTCCAAAATACTCACTTATTTTCATGAACTAGTTCCGCTCTATGAATTAAATAGTTTTTGTGATGCATGGAAGGAAGGTTCTAAATAGTATTAGATATAAGGATGAATTCCTCCACTAAACAAGAAAAATAATGTCCCATTTTCATATCTTAAATAGGACATGTAGACACATCATAACAACCTTGAATATGAATTTATCTTTGTTGTATAAAGAAATAAAACAAATTCACTATCAAGGAAAGGCATGTCAAGGAAAGGAAAGGAATGTCAAGGAAAGGGATGGCATGGAAAGGAATGCGAAGTCAAGGCAAGGAAAGGAATGACATGTTGTTGGATGCAGGCCGAATCAGGAAGAAGGGTTATTTTTGGAAGAGAAGCATGCAAGAGGAAAGAGACAACTGGAAGGAAAAGAAGCATGCGCGCATGCATGAAATACCTAAGGACTTTAGGGTTATGGTTTTTGTAATACATTGTAATGGCTGGTGGGCCAAAGATATAAATAAGTGTTACTTAAGAGATACCTAGAGAGAGAGAGAGGGGAGAGGCGAGATATACATAGAGCTAGATACCTAGATGGGGAGAGAGATAGATGAGACACAGAGAGGGACAAAGAGGAAGGGAATTGTAAGGACTGTATAATTCATTAAGTTGGTGAGATAGAGAAGGCATGAGTGACTCAATCCTGAGGGTTAGATCACAGACTGAGGAGCCTGGTGCGATCTAGTCATCCTCGCAGTGATCGAGGAGCCTGTGGGAAAGAGGAGGGACTAAGATTGTAACCACGCGCGGCATGATACCTTTCTAAACTATAATAAAAGCCTGAGAGCCAAATCTTTGTGGACATAGCTCAAGAGGGGGTGAACCATGGAAACACTGTGCTATGTGACTGAATGAATGTATCTTTGTTTCTGATTAGTTGATGAATGTTGAATGAATGGATAGTTAAGTAGATTTGGTATTTTACATGCATGAATAAAATGAATATTATAACTAGATGTTAAATGGACTGAATAAAGGTTATGGCATACAAACACAGATCTCGCTCAATCCTAGTTTGAAAACACCTGAGTATTGCAGCCACCCATAGAGCTATCTTGGGTGAGACTGCACAGTGCACTCTGTGTACTGTGTTGCCTTCTAGGTTACCAGAGGGGCCGATAGTCTTTAAAGGATTTTGTTGGGAAGCTTCTTAGTTATGAATCAGGGTCAATCTGTAATGGTCAATAAGAATTAGAATCAAAATCCCTTGATACCAATAAGAGTAGATAGAGAAAAGGGAAACACACCAACAAATGGTTATGTTGTCGGCTGATTAGAAGGCAATGGGATTGAGCATATGAGACCTGTTGAAGAAGAGTCGAAAGAATACAAGATCAGATGACAAGAAGGTAAAAGAATGTGAATTTAAAATGGGATGTTGAGACCGTGGAATCCTATGAAGGAATAGATAGAAAGTTGGTTGAAGACAAAGGAGCTAGAGTTTGCGTAGAAAGATAATAGAAACCCAAAGCTAACACCGTGCAAATATTTGGACAAGTACGTATTCACCGACTTACATGAAGTATTTTTCTATGAGTTCCCACACATATTGCAGGAGTGGATCAAAAAATTGAAAGACAACCATCCTACGAATTGAATTAGACAGATATAATGAAATGATGAAGAGATCGCACAACTACAATGAGTTGATAATAAGTTTACATGCGCAGTAGATTTCTGGTTAGATATCATTGTTGCTAGATTTATCACAGAGTTCACAGTAGATACAACAAAGTCATACAACACAACTGAACAAGAATTCTTGAAGGGACTTCGAGGTACATATATCAGATCATTATATACTTCCATTAAGATATTTCTATATAACAAAGGTATAATGACAATGGAGTTATAAAACTAAACTTCCCTGTGTGCATGGGGGAAGGGGGGAATCATTGATAGGAAAAGGATAAATGGAAGGAGAAGGGGATAAAGGAAAGAAGGAGGAGGCCTTGGACCCAATTATGATGGGAGATGACCAGATCAAGCGGATCATGGCAACAACTAGAAAGACGCGCAATGGAGTACCCTACCAATACAAGGTGAACACCAAGAAGAGAGTCGTAGTCACAAGGGAATGCTTGGCAAGTGATGAAGATGAGGTAGAGGATCTCTGGGCCATGGAGTAGATTAAGGAAATCATGTGTGCGACATATGAGAGGAATATGAGAGGTACAAGAGTTGAAGTAGAAGGCAACACTCCTATCCATATTAGTGTCAGTGTGGAACCCATAAACCCATGTGCGACTAATACACCAAGAAGAACACCACAATTTAGACAACCAAATTTCGGGAGAAGAAAGACAATAGGAAGTACATCTACACAAGGAACAACAACTGGTGGAGCTAGTTCATGAAGCATTAGTCAAGTATCTACACCGTGCAGAGGTAGTAGCTAACATTTAAGATGGCAGGACATGATCCAACCATCAGGATACCATAATTCAAAGGTGAAGCATTGGAGGACCCAGAGAAGCACCTGTTTATTTGTGAAAAGATTTGGGAAGAAAAATAGATCAAAAAAGAGGACACTAAAATTGCACAGTTATCCATCACATTAATAGATCACACACTAGATTGGTATATGAGTTTAGCTGAAAACAGTCCGCTAGGGACAACCAGAACAATTGGAGATATCAAGAAGCTGCTGAGAAATGAGTTCCAGAAGCTAAGTTCAAAGGACCAATACATGAATGAGATGATAGAGATCAGATAGAAACCAGGAGAATCTGTATGGGATATTGACCAGATATTCAATCGACTAAATGGAAATCTAAAGTACGTCATGACAGATATGCAGCATAGGCACATGTTCATCAATTCAATGTTACCACACTTGAAATATCCACTACGACAACAAAATTTTCAGATGCAGGTAGAGGCTCTGCAGGAAGCCCTACAACTGGAAGAGAACCAATATCAAAATACATATCCATCCATCGAGGAGCTGAAGGAGGACGTAAAGAACTTAACATTCCAGCTAAACCAAACCAAGAACAAGGACAAAAGAGAATTCATTTGGTGTACCACGTGTAGGACAGAAGGACACCATAAGAACAAATGTCCAACATTCATGCAATACATGGAAATAGGAATGAAAAATCCATTACCAACAAGAGAACTATGGTGCGAGATCTGTAATAAATAGGGTCACAATCCATATCACTGCCCAATGATGCAGAAGTATCAGATAGTGTCGAAGAGCATGTATTGCAACTTTTTCAAGTCAGTAGGTCATGATGACAAAGATTGCAGAACCATGGAGTTGATGATGGAAAGAACATCAGATGCATATCGGGTACAGGAAGAAAATATGACTGGGAAATTCACACCCCATCTTAACCAAGTGCCAACCCCATACAACACTATGCAACAACCATACAACACTGTGCAACCGTAGTATAATATCGCACAACCACACTATAATACCAGACAATAAAACCAAGTGCCTCAGTACAACATGCCTCGAGGGGATCGAGCTAGCTACAAAGGCAGAGGAAGAGAAAGAGGAGGATTTGGAAGAGGTAGAGGACCAGTGTTATGTCACAATTGTCAACAACCAAGACACTATGCAAGAGAAAGTCCACTTCCACCAACGAACTGTATGTATTTTTGTGCATCGGATCATGACACGGAACAATGTCCTACGCTATTAGGGAAGATCCAAGAAAAGAGGAATAAGAACAATCAGAATGTTCAATGGATTTCATTGGAAGCAAGGGATGAAGGAAGAAACATCAACATAGTTTTCATATTTCTGTGGTGAGGATTTTAGAAAGTGTTTGCTAGATAATCCACGGTAGTTTTCATTGTCATCGACATTTCGAATCTGAATCAGGATTCATCATCAGGACTAATGATGAATCCCAATTCGGATTCAAAACTTCGATGAAAATGACAACTACTGTGGATTATCTGACAAACAATTTCAAAAACATCAACATAGTTACATGTGGAGGAGATAAAACAGGAAACGACGTACTATGACAAGCGGCAACACAAAACCAATGGGTGAAGAAGAATGTCGAACCGAGGAAGCAGTTTGATGCACAGATCGAGAAGGAGATATTCAAGCAAACTAGACAAGAATGCTTTAGGCCATACATTGCGTCGACATCAACCGCACAACATAGTAAGGAAGTACCAGAGTATGAGACAAGTAAGTACGATTAAAGTTTTTTTGCAATCATGTGTAAAAATTCTCACTGATCCATCCTCTGTTAAAGTATTACAAAACATGCTAGAAACATGTAGTGTAGAAGCAGAAAGGAAGGTAGAATAGAAAACATTCAATCACCTACATACAAGGAGGAGAACAAATAGAGAGTTCAGGTTGAATGCCAACATTGGAGATTTCAACATGGGATATATTATACTGGATTTAGGATCTGAAGTCAATGTATTACCCAAGAAGACATGGCAATGCATGGGAGAGCCCACATTAGGATATTCATCGGTTCAACTAAAACTAGAAAATCAACACAGAGTTCTACCAATTGGAAGACTAAAAGGAGTGACAATAGACTTTGATGGAGTGCGGACTAAAGCCGACTTCGAAGTAATCGAGATAGTGGACGACACAACACCTTATCCAACATTGCTCGGCTTGGATTGGGTGTTTGATAACCAGGCCATAATCAACTTCAAGACATGAAAAATGACCTTTGATTCAAGAGAATATAGAGTCATTATACCATTGGACCCATCGGAAGGGGAAAGGTTCGTAGAGCCTACTTGCTTGGATGATCCGTCAGGATTTTTCGAATGAATTATGGTTGAGTTTTTATTTGCATGAATTAATTGACCATCGGGAAACTTAACGAAAGAGCGAGAAAAGAAAAGAAATTATACAGCCATTAACATATTTGCAGATCTGAAATGTAATGAAAAACAGCAAACCATAATGCACAGGTTGATAACGGAGTTCGGCACAACTTTGCCTACGTCTCCGGGCCTTTTCTCTGTGGGGGAGGCTTCTTTATTTCTGTTCGAAATCTCGATAGTACATCATTAAAATGCCGAATGGATACAATACTGATCTGGTCATGTTCACCCAGATATCTGGAACCATGCACAAAAAACGGCACGTGAAACGGACGTCCGGAGCTCTCAGAAATGGTCCGACAACATCTTCTCCTCAACGGCTTCCCTGCCTCCAACTGGCTTTGGCTTGGCTTCTCCTCAACATCTCTGCTCTGAATGTTCTCAAAATTTGTCTCAATGCCTCAATCAGGCCTTGGTTAAATAGTTGGGAAGTTAGTTTTCCATCTCCAACTTCCTCCACGAATTTAGGCTCCAAAACTGCCCAATAACTCCCAAAATTGGATTAATTACATTAAAAATAAGTTAAACAATAGTTTAAAACCCAAAATATAGTTATAACCCACTTTATTAACTATAATATGGTTGAAATTCAGGCTTAGCCCCTCTTTGTTGGGCGCGTGCTCCTTTAACCGGTCATATGCGTTTACACGACCACGCGCTGGGGCTTAGCCCCCAGCCCCCTCCTTTATGCGTCATAATACTATGCAATATGTTTTATATTGTGGGTTTTAATAACATAAAATAATTTGGGCGCATTGGTTATAGGACTATTGTGAAGGAACTTAGGCTTAGTGGTTGGTCATGGGTTCAAAACCCAGGGACCTCAAAACTTTTGAACCCTGCAACTTTGACTTTGACTGGGTGCCACGTGGCTGCCCATGACTGGGCCACGTGGCACTTTCCCATTTGATGGACAAATGCCACTTGTCAACCATTGACTGGTCCAGTTGCCTACCACATGTCTGCCCTGTCAGCAAACCTGCCCAATCACCATCAGATAGAGAGTACCACATCATCTCCTGCACAGTCAGCATGCTGATGTCATCAGCGTTTACTTTTTGACTAGTTGACCTTTGACTTTTTACCTGTTTGGGCTTCCGATCAGAACGCGATAAATTTCGTATACGGAGCCCGTTTGACAAAGTAAATATACCGCCAGAATCAGGAAGACAAGACGGATGCAATGGCATTGGTTTTGTTAGATTCTGAGCACTTTCATTTTTGAGCATTTTTCAAGCCCTATCAGGCTTCTGAATCCGATTTCGGATCATTGGACCTGGAGGAAATTAACCAATTGTACAAAACAAATACGTGATATGAGGATTAAGTAAACCCAACTACATATGGGGTACTCAGCTAACATAGCATCACCTCATGTGAGTAAGACTCAGATACAGGCTTAGAAAATTGGCAGCAAAGATTACACAAAGTTTCCATAAGAAGATGCACAAGAATAGACCGTGCAGTAAGATGGGTAGGTATGAAGATAAGGGAACCTCCCAACTTCCATGCGGTGAACAACCTAGAAACATTATTAACATGGTATGAAGATGAAGTGTTAGAAACTCAGAGGCTCTTAGACCTAGATATAGCACTCAAGGAGACACCTGCGAGATGGTGGGGTGTGACCAAAGAAACAGTCAAGGACTGGTACCAATGTAAGCAGTTACTGCACATTAGGTTTGGCGTAGAACAAGGAAGAAACCAGTGGCATAAATATTATGGAAAGGGGGCACCAACAGAACACTTGGAGAAGTGTAGAGTGCGATGAAAAATGACACTACCAAAGGAATGGCCTCACCATTTCGTACACACATTAGAGGGCATCCCAACAAACTGGTATATAGACCAAGAAATGTGCAAAGGAACTAAAATTTGGGCAATATTACAGTTGAAATTTACAGACACTTTCTCATTTGAGCATGAGAACCCCAACATAGATGCAACACTTAAAAAAATCTGAGGAGTGATGTTCATTAAGCAACTAGAAGTCAAACTCATAACAGAAGAACAACAACAAAATATACAGACAATGAAAGAACTATTGTCATGCTAACATGTGTAGGAAGAAGAACCAGATGAAGATGACCCACGCGATATTCAAATTGGGGAATTTGAAGGCGAGAGAGAAGTGGAAGGTCTGCCTATGGAATTAGAAGTGATAGTTGCGTCAATCAAGGTGAAGAAATTCAACATCAGGACAATTGAGAATCCCAAAATGGCTAGTATTGGAGACTATTGGGATGAGAAAATAGTGGAAAGTATAATAGAGTTACTGCGCGAATACAATGACCTATTCCCAACAACGTTCACAGAAATGAAAGACATAGCAGAAGAGCTAGGAGAAATGAAAATACCACTCAAAGCTGAGGCAAGACCGATCAGACAGTGACCATATAGATTAAACATGATATATAAGCAACAAGTCAAAGATGATATCGATAAGATGTTGGAGGCTGGAATCATAGAACCTGTAGAAGAATCCTAATGGATAAGCCTGATGGTAGTTTAGGAGAAGAAATAAGGGGGGATAAGAATATGTGTCGTCTTGAGGAATTTGAACGATGTTTGCCTACATGACCCATTCCCTACCCTGCTCACAGATGAAGTCCTAGAGAATGTAGGAGGACAAGAAGCTTATTCATTCATCGACGGATTCTCAGGATACCATCAGATCAAGATAACACTAGAAGACAGATACAAGACCACTTTTTCCATGGAATGGGGATCCTAACAGTATACAGTCATGTCATTTGTATTGAAGAATGCACCAACAATAATTTCCAGAGTAGTCATAGCTACATTTAAAGAATTTATCCACCAGTTTCTAGAGGTATATCTGGACGATTAGACAGTCTATAGTCTATTTAAAGACCATGTAGAGGTCTTACGGTTGATGTTAGGAAGATGCAGGCAGTGCCAGATTTCATTAAATCTCAAGTAGTGCATCTTCAAAACACCTTTTGGGATAGTATTGGGCCATATAGTATGCAAGCAAGGTTTTCTAGTAGATCTTCCCAAGATTGCAGTAATTGTTAACCTGTCACCACCAAAAGCAGTCTGTTAATTGAGAGTGACATTGGGACACACAGGATACTATAGGAAATTTATAAAAGGGTATGCACAGATCACTATGCCAATGGAGAAATTGCTAAGGAAAGAAACAAAGTTCTAGTGGAATGAGGTCTGTCAACATGGTCTAGATACTCTGAAAGAGAAGATGGTAACTGCACCAATACTAGTATTCTTAGATTGGGAAAAGATATTCCACGTATATGTAGATGCATCATCCATAGCACTTGGAGCTATTCTGGTGCAACCAAGAGTGGGAGAATTGGACCATCCTATAGCATTTGCTAGAAGAAAACTTTCATAATTGGAGCGGAACTACAACACTACAGAGAGGGAAGGCTTAGTTATGGTCTACCCACTCCATAAATTCAAACATTATTTATTGGGGAAACATTTCAAGATGTTCATAGACCATTCAACGCTCAAATACATCGTCAACAAGCCAGTGTTGGGGGGGGAGAATTTGTAGATGGTTATTGTTGTTTCAAGAATTTGATTTTGAAGTGATAGTCAAACCGGGAAATTTGAATGCAGGACCTGATCATCTATCGCGGATTACTAACGAAGAAGAACCTATGAATATAGAGGACAACTTTCTCAACGCATAATTATTTTTAGTCATGATAGCTCAATAATACTTTGTAGACATCATCCAATACTTGAGTATAGGGACTGCGCCACAGGAATACAACACTGCGCAAAAGAAAAATATGGCATTCAAGGTCGCATATTACCAGCTAATTGCATGACACTTATACAAAATGGGTGTAGACAACATCTTGAGAAGATGCGTGCTAGAACATGAAAGACCAAGGATCTTAGCAGAATCCCACAAGGGAATAGTAGGAGGACATTATGCAGGCAAAGCTACCACGTATAAGGTATTGCACACAAGATTATGGTGGCCAACTATTCACAGAGACTCAAAGGGCTATTGCCAGAAATTTGATGTATGCCAGAGGGTTGGTAAACCAAATAGAAGGGACGAGATTCCCCTGCAACCACAGGTAACTTTGCAAGTATTTGAAAAATGGGCAATAGACTTTGTGTGACCAATTAACCCACCAACAAAAAGGTCAGGAGTGAGGTACATTATCACTACGATGGAATAACTGACAAGATGGGTGGAAGCAGCACCCGTAAAAGACTACAGCACAGAGACAACATCACACTTACTCTTTGAGCAAGTAATCACTAGATTTGGTTGCCCAAGGATTTTTATGAGTGACCAAGGTACTCACTTCATTAGCAATTCTATTAAGGATATGACTGAGGAATTTGAATTTCATCATCAAAAGAGTACACCATATCATCCTCAAGCAAATGGAACAGTGGAATCCTTTAACAAAATCCTTGAAAATGCACTAACGAAGATTTGCAACGTAAATAGGGATGATTGGGACTTGAAGATACCAGCGGTATTGTGGGAATACAACACCACATGCAAGAAATTGACAGGACAAATGCCATTCATATTGGTGTATGGACAAGAGGTTGTGGTGCCATTAGAATATTTGGTGCCTAGTTTGCGCATAGCAGCAATTACAAACATGATAGAATGAGGCGCAGTACATAAAAGGATAAATCAGATGATGGTCATGGAGGAAGATAGGATCCTATCAGGGTTCCACCAAGAAGTATAGAAAGAAAGGGGCAAATCTTGGCATGACAGGCATATCAAGAGAAATAATTTTAAGGAAGGAGACTTAGTCTTGGTGTATGACAACAAATCCCTTCATCACCTAGGAAAACTCAAAATGAATTGGTTAGGACCATATGAAGTAAAGACTGTCACAGATGGGGGAGCTTTACAATTAAAGGATTTAGGAAGAACAAAACTCAGAGGGATGATCAATGGGAGTCGACTGAAGTTGTCTAGGGACCGTCGACCTCTTGGCACTTTAAAAAAAAACACAGAGGAGATACCGCGTTGAAAAGCAAGGATGATTTTAAGGATGGAAATTTGTTTTAAAATGTAGAAACCTTGGTGAATTTTACTAATCCTTCATATGCCAACTATAAATGTTTGGTGATATTTTTGTAAAAACATTCATATTTCTAAGGATTTTATATAGTTTGTATAAGATTTTGGCAATTTTTAAGGTAAAATAATTTTATCCTATAGAATTTGGGCAAATCATTTTTAGAATAGGGAATATTTTTTTTGGAAAAAACATGGAAAATTAGCCCATGAGCAAAATTTAGCCCCTAAAATCATCCCTGCCGAAATGATGAACATTTAATGAAGGCATAGGGTGTCAAGAAGAGAATGAGTGTGCACACTCGGGAATTCCACCACAGCGTAGAAAAATACCAACGATCACTACAAAGTAGGAAACAACAGAAACATCAGGAAAGCAACATACGACAAATAACCGTCAACGGACGACGACTATCAAAATTAAAGAATAAAAATGACTGACAGGGTGCTGCATTAATCGTGCCAACTGGCGACAACAAGGAAATTCAATAGAAGTACGCAAGAAGTGCCGGTTCAATTAGAACACAAAGGACGTAACGTCTCCAAGAAGCTTCATAGAATTCCTATATAAGCTAGCACACCGGACTGGGAGGGTTATTACGAAATTGAGAAAAGCATAAGCCATAGCATATATATATCCTAGAGTGAAGGTTTTAGAGGTTACAGAGGCCACTACATTCGATGGAAAACAACCTGAACACCATGACACCACCCAAATAGGGAGAACCAAACTAGATTAGCAGACGACCCCAGAGAAATGCCAAATCCTCACCGCAAGCATAGGGAAGCAAACACCAATCACTTCAACCTCTAGAAGTTGTCAATGTGGATGAAATCTCATCGCCCAATATGACACCAGGAAGCCCCACATCTATTGTGGAGGAAACCCCGTAGATAGCACCAGTGGGCATGGACATGGATGTATCAGAAGGGGGACAGGGACAATAGGCTGAGGACGCAAGAAATCATTCGTACTCTAGAAACCCTGAAGAACGCCCAAGAGTTAATGGGATGGTACCTAACCAGGAGGAAACAACTGTGCCAGAAGGGTCACACACAACCATGCTAGAACAACCACAGGAGAACAAAGTGGAAGATGTCATCGATTGACTAGATGAGTATGCAGAAGATAAAACAATGGGGGCTGGAACCTTGAGTCAACCACCATAGTTGAAGGGAAAATAGGTGGTACCAAGGTCAATGTGCAAGAAATCCATGACAACTGTTGTCTTTCCATGCATTACGGAAGGGGTATGTATAGCAGGAAATATGTTAGACCACATGGAGAAATTGAGGTACTCAGACCATGACGTGATAGACATGGACAAGTTCTCATAGTTCGCCAAGAAATTTTACCTACAAACTATGGGTATAGGACCCTTTGGCGAAACAATTAACCAACCAGTCCAGTGGGCAGCCAGACTGGCCAAAACTGAGATTCTAGGCCTGTTGGACATCCTGCACTCAAGGAGAAGACCACGCAGGCCCAAACGCAAGCAACGGAGCTCACGAAGAAGTTCCAGGAGATCACAGAAGAGATCGACGAAGTGCACCAAGTTTAGGTGGATCGGGAAGAGCCACATGTCAGTGTTGGGGGCCTATTGTATGTAGGCCAAATCAGGAAGAAGGGTATTTTTGGAAGAGAAGCATGCAAGAGGAAAGAGACAAATGGAAGGAAAAGCAGCACACACACATGCATGGAAGACCTAACGAAGCTAGGGTTAGTGTTTTTGTAATATATTGTAATGGTTGGTGGGCCAAAGATATAAATAAGTGGTACTTAAGAGATACCTAGAGAGGGAGAGAGGGGAGAGGTGAGATATACATAGAGCTAGATACCTAGATGGGGAGAGAGACAAGAGAGACATGGAGAGGGACAGAGGGGAAGGGAATTGTAAGGACTGTATAATTCATTAAGCTCGTGAGATAGAGAAGGAATGTGTGACTCGATCCTGAGGGTTAGATCAAAGGATGAGGAGCCTGGTGTGATCTAGTCATCCTCGCAGGGATCGAGGAGCATGTGGGAAAGAGGAGGGACTAAGACTGTAACCACATGCGGCGTGATACCTTTCTAAACTATAATAAAAGCCTGAGAGCTAGATCTTTGTGGACGTAGTCGAGGAGGGGGTGAACAATGGTAACACTCTGCTATGTGACTGAATGAATGTATCTTTGTGTCTGGTTAGTTGATAAATGTTGAATGAATGAGTAGTTAAGTAGATTTTCTATTTTACATGCATGCATAGAATGAATATTATAACTAGATATTAAATGGACTGAATAAAGGTTACGACGTACAAACACAGATCTCGCTCAATCCCAGGTTGCAAACATCTAAGTATTGCAACCACCCAAAGAGCTATCTTGGGTGAGACTGTGCAGTGCACTCTGTGTTTTGTGTTTCCTTCTGGGTTACCAGAGGGTCCAATAGTCTTTAAGGGATTTTGTTGGGAAGCTTCTTAATTATGAACTGGGGTCAATATGTAATGGTCAATAAGAATCAGAATCCCTCAAGACCAATAAGAGTATATAGAGAAAAGGGAAACAAACCAACACATGTCAAGGCAAGGCAAGAGATGTCAAGGAAAGACATGGCTTGTTAAGGAAAGACATGACAAGGCTAGGCATGGCATGTCAAGGAAAGGAAATAAACAATTTGATGGAAAAGTTGAAAATAATATAATATCAAAACAAGATAATATCAACAACATTCTCTTGGTGCATAGATGTTATGTGACTAATGCCATTGTTGTGTATTACAGGTTCCAGAGGAGGCCATGGATAGAGGACGTGGACGATGTAACCCTACTAAATCAATGAAAGGAAAGTGGGTGGAAATATAATCAATTGGTTTTCATTGATTTCAACCCTTGAATAAAGATAGCACAAAGGATGAACTCCAAAGTGGCCCCCTTATGGTGAAAGCCCTCATGGGAAGACGCTTTGCAGATTGAGTTATCCTAGAAGTATGGTTAGAGAACCCATGCTTATTTGTGGAATAATGAGATGAAGGTCAATGAATTTTTCAATGAAACTATACTATATGGATAGTGCTTGTTGTTTCAGGATAAATTCGTGAGTGCGGACACAGACCAATCTCACCAGATCCACCTAGATCTGGAACAAAACGGGACAGAATACTACCCTTTCCCTAGATCTAGCCTATTGAATGAACTAAGAGATGAGGATCATGGACATACCTTATGAACACTTTCCTTATGTCTCTGTTGTTCCAAGCTTTGCTCTGATGCTCTTGCGTCGTTCCAATCACAACAACACAAACCAATCACAACAAAGGCAGATTAATATATTCAATGACTAGTCTATACATATGATCAAGGAATTATGTAATAAAGTGACATCATCTTTATGGGAAAGGGACATATTATTGTATTGCATTAATTGAAAGTGAAACTTACAACTTGAGCCTTGATGTCGTAGGTCTCCTTTCGATGGCTCCTAGCTCTGACACACACACTTGCTCATGCATGAAGAAAATCAACCACATATGATGACCTTGCTGTTGTCTCTCACTACTGTAGCATCAGTCCTCCATACAGTCTTGCACCAATTCTCCAATCAATCTCTTGTTAGCTTGCTTCTAACCTTTTCCATGAGCAATCTCCTCAATATATAGGAGAAGATGATTAATTACTTGGATAGGGAATGATCCCAAGATATCTGGAAAGTCAGTACTTTGCCAACCATTCGAAAGCCAACTCATCCTTCTAGAAGATTCCTTCTAGAAGGATCGAGAACTTATCCATTTTCCTCCTTTAAAAACATGTTTGCACCCTAACCTTGAGTACAGTGCGAGAAGTTCGCACCCCAGCTGAATGCAGCATGCGGGAATGAAGTATTCTCGCAGGAGAGTATATATGCAGCCTGCAAACTATCTTCAAAATATGATTTTTGGAAGCTGACAAGTGTAACCTTTCTCAGGAAAAAGTTCTTAGTGAAGAGCTTGATTTTCTATCATCGTGATATTATCATGATATCATTACGATAACCAAAATTGTGGATAACACTTGTCATGCCATTTCTTCTGGTATGTGGAACATCACATAACTCCTCACGGTTAGAGAGTTATGGCCATAAGAAGTTGGAGAACCTAAGTTTGGGTAATGGATGTAAAAAATTTTCAGACCCCAACCCAGTTTCAGTCTTGCTGATTTTTTAGCCAAAGTTAAATGCCAAACCCAATTTCAGCACTGTTTCAGCATATGTTACAGCATTGTTTCAACACTAGTTTCAGCACTGTTTCAGCATGTGTTTCAACACCGTTTCAACATATGTTCCAGCACTATTTTAGCATATGTCTCAGCACTGTTTCAACATATGTTTCAGCACTCTTTCAGCACTATTTCAGCATATGTTACAGCACTGTTTCAGCACTAGTTACAGCACTGTTTCAGCATATGTTTCAGCACTGTTTCAGCATATACAAACTTAATAGAAAATAAACTTCAGAACTAAAACATGAGGATTCTGAACATCCTTTTCAACGCAGAAATAAAATATCAGTAGTATGCAAAACTCAGAAAATATAGACACAAAGATTTTCGGTCTAACTTCGACCCTAGAAAAACCCACAAGGGGAAAACCAGTGAGAGAGGGCTTTTTATTATTTATGAGCTTCTAAGAAATTTCTTTTATAGCATATTCATCTTCAGAAATGTACACAAACTTATCTGGACATTCCTGTAGCTTTGCTCCTCGATTTCTGAACCAAAAATCCATACAACTGTACGGTTGTCCCAATAATTAATGTTGTACGAACTGTCTCGAAATTCATGCCAAAACTCTACTAAGACTGTACGGAAAACCCAACATGAACATCTCCTTGTAAACTATGTTGTATGGCCTCCACAAATCCATACGGTACGACCTGTTCTTCCTTGCTGTCTGCTGCCTTGAAATCCATACTGCTCTTTGCCTTGGGATGCGTGCTCTCCTTCAGCAAATGTTGTCTCTTTTCTTCAGCTCGACCTCTCTCTTGCTCTCTCTTGTTCTCTCAACAAAAATGCTTGAACTACCCAAGAATGGGTGCACCCTCTTGCCCTAGTCGACTTCATGAGGGAAGGTGAGGGGTTTTCTAATCTTACAACTGAGATTAGATTAGATGGGTGGCTGAGATTTGGTGTCTCTTCACTCACCCTCACTTTAATCATAAAGTCACCTTCTAATCTGCATCTCACAAATTAAATGACTAGGACCCACATTAGGCACTTTCTCCCCCTTAGGCGCCTAGGGAAGAGAAACACTTGCCTTGGTACTTTATTTTAATTAAAAATTTAACACTCCTTCATACCGAGGAAAGTGTTACTCACCACTCCAAGCTTGTCCCTAAAAAATACAAACTTGCCCATGTTTAATGCCTTGGTGAGTATGTATGCAACCTGCTCCTCAGTAGATATGTATTGTAGCTCCATGGCTCCTCTATGAACATAATCATGGGTGAAGTGATACCGAATCTCAATATGCTTAGACCGGTCATGAAAAGATGGATCTCCAAGAGTTTGAAGCAACTCTGATTATCACAGTAAATCACGGTAGGCCTCAACTGCACACCGAACAATCCCACCATCATCTTGTGAAGCCAAAGGGCCTCACAACTAGCCTGACTAGCTGCCATATACTCAGCCTCTGTCGAACTCAAAGCCACTGACTTCTGCTTCTGACTGAACCAAGACACAACTGTTGATCCCAATCCAAAGCAACACCATGAAGTGCTTTTCCTGTCACTGACACATCCTGCCCAATCTGAGTCTGTATAGACAACCAGACGAACTCCATCTCCTCTATGATAGTCCACACCATAATCTACCATACCACAAAGATACCTAAGCACATGTTTTGTTGCCACCTAGTGCACTCTCCTAGGCTCCACCATGAACTGACTGAGAGTGTTGACAACAAAACAAATATATGGCCTGGTATTGACCAAATACATCAATGACCCGATCAACTGATGATACAAAGTGGATTCCACCAACTGTGACTCAAAAGCATGAAGCTTCTTCCAGTTGGTAATCATGGGAGTGGTCATGGGCCTGTTATCTCCCATCTGAAATCTGCTCAGAATGTCACACACATACTTCCCTTGTCCCAGGAAGATGTGTCCAGGCTCCTGCCAAACCTCCAATCCCAAAAAGTAATGCATCAGTCCAATGTCTGTCATCTCTAACTCTGAAGAAAGGCTCTCCTTGCAGCTGCTTATGAGTCTCTCTGCCCCTGTAATGAAAAGGTCATCCACATATAGTAGAAGAATGAGAGGATCCTCTCCAACCATAATAAAGTATAGGTTGGGATTCGCCTCACTCTTCTCAAAACCCAATTGCTGTAAATAGGCATCTATCCTCGAATACCAAGCTCTAGGAGCTTGTTTCAGCCCATACAATGCCTTCTTCAGTCTACACACATGAGACTCTCTCCCATGCACCTCAAATCCCAATGGCTACTCAATGTATACCTCCTCCTCAATAAGACCATTCAGAAATGCGGTCTTCACATCCATCTGGTGGATCTTCCAACCCATCTCTGCTGCAATGGAGATCATTTCCTTGATCGAAGTGTATCGAGCAACTGGCGCAAAGGTATCGTCATAGTCGACTCCCTCAACATGTGAAAACCCTTGAGCCACAAAGTGATCTTTGTACTTCTCACTGCTACCATCTGCAGCATGCTTTAGCTTGTAGAGCCACCTGGAAGTCACCACTGACTTCCCCTCAGGTCTAGGAACAACTTCCCACACATCGTTCTTCATGATGGAATTGTACTCTTCCATCATGGAATCTTTCCATACCTGTCTACTAGTGGCCTCCTCAAAAGTGGAAGGCTCAGAATCCTGAATACTGCTCACTATCATGATGTAGCTGCAAAACCTCTCGGGAGGTTTACTCTCCCTCACTGCATGTCTGGGATTCCCCACTGAACCCTGTCCCTCCCTCAAAGTGTCCTGAAGCCACTTGGGCTTCCTCCTCTCTAAAGTAGTGTCCTGTGGAGGGGACTCTCCCTGCTCAACCCCATCTACTGAAGACAATGATCCTGTAGTAGACCCTTAAGTACCTGATCCTGAAACCTGTGGCCCTATCACCGAAACTGGTGGCCCCGAAATCTATGTCACTGTAGTTTGCTGCGAGCTTTCTTGAATCTAAGATGAAGATTGATCACCTCTCTCTATCCCTCTAGACTTCCTAAAGGCTCCATCCTCCTCAAATATGACATCCCTCCTCAAGATAGTCTTCCTCAAGGAAGGAAGGTAAATACGAAAAGCCTTTGAAGTCTCACTGTACCCAACAAAGATCCCTCTCTCTGCCATGGGTTCCAGCTTTGTCCTCTTCTCAGAAGGGACATATGAATATGTGATGCACCCAAAAATTCGAAAGTGCCCCACCTCAGGCTTCTTCCCAGAGAAAGCCTCCTCAGGAGTCATGCTCCACACAGCCCTGTGAGGACTCCTCTTCTACAGATAAACTGCAGTGTAGCATGCCTCATCCCATAGAAATAGTGGCAGCCCCTGATCATGTAGCATGGCTCTCACAGCCCCAACAATGGCCATGTTCTTCCTCTCAGCAACCCCATTCTGCTGCGTGTTGTAAGGAATAGTCAACTCCCTCCTGATGCCCTCTCCTGTACAGAAATCCATAAACTCCTTGGAGGTATACTCACCCCCATTGTCTGATCTTAGGACTCTGATTTTCTTCCTTGTCTAGTTCTCAACAAGAGCTTTGAACTCTTGGAACTGACTGAAGACCTGTCCTTTGGTCTTCATGAAGAAAATCCAGGACTTCCGAGAGAAGTTATCAATGAATACAACATAGTATATGGATCCAGTCAATGATGCCAAAGACATCGAGCCACATACATCTAAATGTATAAGATCAAGTATCCCTGCTGCTCTACTGTCACTGCTCGAAAAAGCAGTCTTGGTGTACTTTCCCAAGGTACACCCCTTGAACAATTCATGGTGCTCTGAACTGAAATCTGGAACTCTCGTCACCATCTCCATCAGAACTCTCAAAGCCCCATGGTGCAAATGTGCCATCCTCCTATGCCATATCTCACATAGGTCACTGCTGCTGATAGTAGAATGAATCAATGCTCTCACTAGCTGGAACAAAAACTTGTACAACCTCTCATGTCTAGTACCAATCACTTTGGTCGAAGTGATGCTAGACCCTCTGGGGAAAAGAAGCACCTACCCATCATTTAACAAGACCTCATATCCCTTCTCCTCGATAGTAGAAACTGACACTAAGTTCTTCTTCAAGCCTGGAACATAAAGAACCTCTGTCAAAGTCATGGGAGGCAAAGACTCCCTCCGAAATGATACGGTCCCACAACCAGCCACCTTGACCTATCGGTCATATCCAAGCACTACCTTTGCATCTCCACACTGAGTAAGATCTGTCAAGTGCTCACGAACTGCTGTCATATGGCGAGAGACACCACTGTCAATATACCAAGTATCGAGAGTAGTGGTCCTCGAGGATAGACATGCAATCAAGGAAAATTCCTTGTCAAACTTGGTGGAAAACTCTTCCACCTCTGTTGAAGCTGTTGTTTGTTTCTTCTTCTTATTTGGACACTATCCTGCATAGTACCCAAACTTATGGAAAGCAAAGCACTTGACTTTGCTCATGTCTTTCTTCCCTTCACCCTTGGGCTTCTGTCCTCCCTTTGGACCCTTCTTGAACTTCTTCTTTCTAGTGGTAGCAAGAGCCACATTCTCCTCCTCATGACCAATAGATGAACTTCCATGTACATAACCTCTCCGGGTCTCCTCCTGAACAAGGTCATCCCAAAGACGTTCCCAACCGGGAAGCTTCTCCCTCGCAACAAAGCCCTCCACAAAAATAGTCCATTGTTTGGAAACACCATTCAATGCTGTTCTCACAAGATCACTATCAGTTATGGCTTCCCCCACAGCTCCAAGATCATCCCTCACCTGAGTCAATCTAGTAAGGTATGTGATCACATTTTCATCCTTTGTCATTTTTATGCTCTTTAGTTTTTCCCTCAAAACCATCTTCCAGTTCTCATTTGTACTCGGGTACAATTTAGTCAAAGACTCCCACATCTCATAGGCATGAGTCTTCCCTGTTAAGTGAGGAATCAAATGATCCTTGATGGCATCAAGAATAAATCTCTTAGCCTTGATACTCTTCTTATTATAGGCTGCAAGAAGAGTAGCATCAGTAGGTACCACAACAGGATGAGTAGTGGTATTCTCCACAATGTCCCACAACTCGTTCTCTTGCAAAAGAAAGATCATCCTTTCCTTCCAAGCACCAAAATTTGCTGCCCCATCAAGTTTGTCTTCAACCCTCAAACCAGTAGCCATGACCCTCTTTCTGCTGAAAATCACAAATTCAAAAATCTGCCCTGTGAAGTGACTGCTATCCCTACTTTTTGTCTACTGAAATTTCTGCCTCTCTTCAACTCGGCTCTGATACCATGTAAAAAAATTTCAGACCCCAACCCAGTTTCAGTCTCACTGATTTTTCAGCCAAAGTTAAATGCCAAACCCAGTTTCAGCACTGTTTTAGCATATGTTACAGCACTGTTTCAGCATATGTTTCAGCACTATTTTAGCATATGTTCCAGCACTGTTTCAGCATATGTCTCAGCACTGTTTCAGCATATGTTTCAACACTCTTTCAGCATTGTTTCAACATATGTTACAGCACTGTTTCAGCACTAGTTACAACACTGTTTCAGCATATGTTTCAGCACTGTTTCGGCATATACAAACTTAACAGAAAATAAACTTCAGAACTGAAACATGAGGATTCTGAACATCGTTTTCAATGCAAAAATAAAATATCAGTAGTATGCAAAACTCAGAAAATATAGACACAAATATTTTCGGTCTAACTTCGACCCTAGAAAAACCCACAAGGGGAAAACCAGTGAGAGAGGACTTTTTATTATTTATGAGCTTCTGAGAAATTTCTTTTACAGTATATTCATCTTCAGAAATTTACACAAACTTATCTGGACATTCCTGTAGCTTTGCTCCTAGATTTCTGAACCAAAAATCCATACAACTGTACGATTGTCCTAGCAATTAATGTTGTACGGACTGTCTCGAAATTCATGCCAAAACTCTACTAAGACTGTATGGAAAACCCAACATGAACATCTCCTTGTAAACCATTATGTACGGCCTCCACAAATCCGTACGATACGACCTGTTCTTCCTTGTTGTCTGCTGCCTTGAAATCTGTACTGCTCTTTGCCTTGGGATGCATGCTCTCCTTCAGCAAATGTTGTCTCTTTTCTTCAGCTTGACCTCTCTCTTTCTCTCTCTTGTTCTCTCAACAAGAATGCTTGAACTACCCAAGAATGGGTGCGCCCTCTTGCCCTAGTCGACCTCATGAGGGAAGGTGAGGGGTTTTCTAATCTAACGACTGAGATTAGATTAGATGGGTGGCTGAGATTTGGTGTCTCTTCACTCACTCTCACTTTAATCATAAAGTCACCTTTTAATTTTCATCTCACAAATTAAATGACTAGGACCCACATTAGGCACTTTCTCCCCCTTAGGCGCCTAGGGAAGAGAAACACTTGCCTTGGTACTTTATTTTAATTAAAAATTTAACA
>ML783489.1:230023-265150 GCA_009831015.1 Picea engelmannii | reverse complement strand
GCATTGCTTCAATATTCTTTGTTGTTGCTTGATTACATGTGTTTTGATTGCTTATACTGGATTGTATGTGCTTCACTGACATTAATTGTGGGCTTATTTCATTTACCTTCTTTGTACTCCATGTATGTGGGATAACGTCAAAAATAGACGTAAACTAACTCATAAGAGAACCATGAAAAAAATCACCAACACACACTACACAAGGTGTACCTAAGATCCCCTTATTCAATTTCGGGCGGATCTAAGACACAAAAAAAACTTCAATTTTATTATAATATCCTTCTCATGACAAAGCCCAAATACAATTAGCTCGATACTTCTTGCGACAAAAAACTTTCACCAAACTCTCATCAAGGCTTCAACCCCTTTTACAATCAATATTTCTCAATTTTTCAATCTCCCTTTTTACTCTTCTGCTAGAAACCTTTTTTAAATGAAAAATATATCATGTAACCAACCTATCAAATGTAACACTTTACATTTACTTTGAGTACACCAATTAATTCACCACTCATGCAATAGTACTGCTTGTTCTTTCTCCCTTTTGAAGTAAACTAATTACTTCAAATTACAACCTAATTATTTCTCCTTTGAACAACACTCTTGAACTTGGATACATCTCAACAAACATTGAAAATTTTTGGGAAAATCGCTAGTTTATAGCTGAATGTGCCACGTTTTAGATGGTGGACGAGCAGGAATCCTGAGTGACTTCCATATTGAGAGTAAATAAAAAAAAATAGCAACCAAATCAAAAATAAAAAAGTAGTGACTGCCACGTTAATACCAAGCTTCTGTGCCAAAAAACAACAAATGACAGTTATTGCTGGATCGCTGGTTGGATTTTTGGTTCTCTTGTGTTGACTACTTCAGTATTTATGACGATGTGACTAGTGTGAAGACAATTCTACAACTATCCTTCGTTAGACGCTCTGCATGTCATCCTTTACACCGAAATAGTGATCTCCATTTCGGATCCTCCCTCAATGATATGCAGCCTCTGCACACCAACCTCAAGCTCTGAGAAATGAATAAACTCGTATCGCCACCACATTCCCTTTTCTGTTATAGCTCATCATCTTCTTTTCAGAACTGTTATCACTGCCACAAATATGAAGCTGCTGAAATGGAGCTTTGACTGCTAATATTGTGCCTTTGAATGATGACTTGATTACTGGAAATCGGGGATTGATACTCATCTTAGCAAATGCTCTGCCATCCGACGACCACTTAGTTGTACTGTCGAATAGTACGACCTCTTAGTTGTACTGTCGAATGAACAAATTCCCAAAAACATGAATGTTGAGAAAACTATAAGAGAAAAAACAATATAAATGACTATGCAAAAGCCAACGCCTTCATAGTTTGTTGGCAATCTCATTTGTAGACTCCACTTTTTGTGTGCAATGCACTTTTTTTTTTTCTTCCCCTTCTATCAAAACGATGGAATTAATCACAATCACACTGATTTCCTGGCTAGATTTGAAGGACTATAGCCACACCTTGGCTTAAGAGCGATCTTCAATAATTAAAATCGAGATGCCAGATATTTTCCAGCGAACAGATGCGTCTCTAGCGAACAGATCCATCATGGAGATGCGATACGGCATAGAGTTTGACAGCAGGAAATCCTTACTTCAGATCTGAGAATTCCAATCTACAAAGTGGTTGAATCAAATGGGTCAATTCCCATTGCTTGGAGATCTGCACTGGATTTGCCTAGATGCTAGATCGATTTCTTTTCTTACAGAGGATGGCTCTCTTCTACAGTAAAATTCTACATGTTGATCTCTCCACATCCAGTGGCTACTTCAAACTCCAGGTGAACTGCTCTAGGAAGCGATCCGAGTAGCAACAATCATTCATGCAGGAGAACTTCGACAACAATCAGTGCAGGCACATAGCTTCTCCACCAAACAGATATTGCAGTGTTAATCGCGCGAGGAGGGATCTTACGCAGCATGCAAAAATCACGTGAGGGATCTCATGCAGCATGCACAAATCGCACACAAACAGCTCCAGCGAACACTTCAGCTTGGATTTGCAAAGAGGCAATTCTTTAATCATTGAAAAATGTTACGGTAGCAGGAAGTAGAGCCAACGTGCCAACATATGACAGTCTCTTGAGTCGGATCGGTGCAGCAACAGTTCCTCTGCTCCATGCATCACTCCACGTAGGGGCGATGACGAGCACTCCGAACAGTCCAATCCCTCAGCTCTTATACCAATTGAAGAAATTAAACACAATTAATTTGAGACAAGAACAACAACATGGCGAAAAAGGCATAATAGCCAACACATTCATATTCACTCCAATGTTACATATTTATAGTACAATGGGTGATGCCACCTCATAGAGAGATTTTCTCTAGATCCTAAAATCATGCATGATGACTAGGCTAGGAAATCTTAACTAACGCATTAGTCATCACTTGAGGATATATTACTAATATCCTAAATGAATAATACAAATATAGGTGACAATTTAGACTTAGTGATTGGTAAAGGTAAGCCATAGGCTAACAGATTCAGATCGTGAAATTTCTATTCCATTGAGGAAACATATCCAAGTACATGTGGTAAAATATTCATCTTGTGGGTCGTTGTATTTTTGGAGTTACACTCTGTGACAAATAGGGTTTGTGGCTAGTCCTGAAACTAGTCTAAAAAACGTGTTTCGGGTAAAAATGTCGTAACTTCTTCATAACAACTCCAAATTTAGTAAGACCAAATGTGTTGGTTAGAGTGCATTATTTAGCATGGTTTGTAACATTTTCAAATCGATTCAACAAATATTTTGTGTGGGACACGCTCTACAAGGTCACTCTCTAGAATAAGCCATAATTCAGCAAGGTATTCCATTTTTTCTATAAATCCTTTTATGAGAGGTTACAAGTAGTGACACCTAGAGGAATTACATAAAACACACTGAAGAACATTGTGTGTCAGTTTAAGATATTTATTCATTACAAGTACATAGTTATGATTATTTCAAATTAGGGTTGTTGACTAATCCAAAACTAGTCATTTGAGACTAAAAAAAAGTTTTATGAAGATGCTAGTCTCTTGTTGTTAAATTTAATGAAGGTTTCCAGGTATGTGATCATATACACTAGTTCTAATACAGAGTTACAAATCATATTTTGATGATGAAATTGATGAGGGATTTTGGTTAAGGTACATGTTGGGTACATGGTTGAGACAAGTAGTTGATGAGTTGGCACATACATGAGGTGTATAGTTGATGATGTTGGTACATATTGATGATTCATAGTTGATGATTAGGTGACACATGATTGGTACATACTTGGTACATGGTTGGATGCACTTGTTTATGGTATAGGTTGATTACAGGTTGTTTGGTACAGGTTGGTGCATGGTTGATGCATTTTTTTATGGTACAGGTTGATTACAGGTTGAGGTACAGGTTGATGCATGGTTGATGCATGGTTCAATTTTATTGTACAGGTTTACAGTGCTATATCTCATAGTGATAGTGTGACAGTGGTTCCATCATTCTATTTCTACTTCAGGGCAGTTGGATGGGGCAAGGACAGGTGGTTGTAGCCACCTTCTGGTTGTAGTCGGAGAACATAGGGGGTTATACACTCCTTCTGGTTTGTAGCTAGAGAATTGGGGAGTTGGAGCTTCCCTCAGGTTGTAGCCTTAGAAACTAGGAGGTTGTAGCCTCCTTCAAGTTGCAACTGGAAAACAAAGGAAGTTGGTGCTTCCAATGAATGTAATTCTTCAAGACATATAAGAAAAATCATTTCGTGGTTTTCTCCTGCTTTGGGTTTCCACGTAAAGTACTAGTGTAGTGTGTATGTCTATGATTTTTTATTTTTTCATTGCTCATTATTGGATGATAATTCTACATTGATATAACACTTGGATTATTTGGTTAAAAAGGATTATAATTTTTCTATTGCTGATTCACCCCCCCTCTCAGTAATCCAACACATAGATGTTATGTGACTAATGTCATTGTTGTGTATTACAGGATCCATAGGAGGCCATGTATAGAGGACGTGACGATGTATCCATACTAAATCAATGAAAGGAAATTGGGTGGCCATAGAATCAGATACAAAATCTGCAGATACAATAAAAGTAAGAAGACAAATCAACCTCGACCAAAGGAGTATGGTGTTTATGAATTCACAAATGCTACAACATAGAAGAGACAAAGTTGTATAAAATATGTTATATAAATATGTCAAATATATGAGTAAAGTGAGGTTTTGTGTTGGATAGCATATTGGTTGAAATGATATAATTGGTGTACTAAACATCATGGACTATGTTGTGTATTATAGGGGATAGATGAGACCATGGCAACAGATTGTGTCATATCAAATAAGGACAAAATCGATGGTGTGGGACAATAGGTAATCAAATTCTGACTTATCTTAGGAATAATTTTGTGATACGTCCATCCTTTTTCACGGTATTATTAAAATTTATAGTGTATTATCCAATCTTGAAATAAATTATGAGGCATGTTGTTGGTTATTTCAGATGGATATTGGCGCAAGTGCATAGCCTAAGCGTTCAATTAGCAAAATAAAAAAGACATATGTACATGGGCATGGACCTAAAACTGTTAAATCACAAAGAACACAGTGGGTGGAAGAGGATATGACAATGGATTCTCCAGACACAACAAATAATTGCAATGAAAACGAGGTTGGTCAAGACTATTGTATTGATGTATATATGTTCATGCCTTTTATATTATAATTTGTTAAGCCATATTTGATTATATTTCTTTGAAATTGATACATTTATGATTTATCCAATTGTTGCCAAGCATTAAATAATGGTTGTGTTTGTTGATAGGTAGAATATGATGAGGAAATAACGGCTACTAATACCCAAGATCCAACTAGGCTATTAAGATTTGGACGGGATGATCGAAACCATCCTTTAAACCATACCAAGGTGAAAAGATAATTCTACCACCTGAGAAATTTGAATAGCTGATGAGATTAGCATACACTGATGACATGCCACCTAGCCTTACTGATGATTATCATGATAGTGAAACTGCAGTGAATGAATAAGGATTGAATGAAATGATTACATGTTTCTTTGGGGATGGAAACAATGATGACAACAATGATCATATGGATGATAGTAACAATGACAACAGGGGTAATTACCACCAACACAATGTTGATGATAACAACCTAAAAGACTCAATCAAGAAAGAAGCAAAGACGCCCGTGTTCAAATCTGGTGCAAGTAAAACCTCAAAACTGGTATGCACATTAATATTATTAGAAATCAAGTCACTATTTGGTTGGTCAGACAAAGGATTCACCACCCTACTGAAGTGAGTTGAAATCTATTTCTTACAATGCATTGTCAATTGGTGTATGTAATTCATTTATGAATAGTCCTACTATATATTGACATATTAAACATGTTCATCATAAGTAAAAAATTCAATTGATGTAATCTTTGGAAATCTTACAGGGCACCAAAAACCAAAATATTTCTTGAAAAGAATGTGTTTCCATCAACTTGCAGAGAGGCACGTTAGTTGTTGGTTGAGTTGGGGATTGAATATAAGAAAATTCATTCATGTATAAATGATTTCATTTTATACAGAGATGAATATCAAGACAAGGTAGAATGCCCTGTATGAAAAGAGAAGAGATATCATGCATATGCACAAGGTCCTACAGTTCCAAAGAAGGTTTTATGTCACATGTCAGTTATACCTAGACTTCAACGAATGTTTCATTGCAAGTTAGTTGCACAATTGATGGACTGGAATGAAAATAATAGGAGTAAAGATGGATTCATGTGAATTTCGACCGACTCCAAAGCATTGAAACACATAGAGGAAAAATGGCCAAGAAAATTCAAAGATGAACCCCGTAGTATCAGGTTTGGTCTTGCAATTGATGGAGTGTGTCTGTTTTCTTTCATGAGCTCAAACTATAGTGTTTGGCCAGTTGGATTGATAGTATAAAATATTCCCCCATGGATGAGTGTTACAAAGGAGCACCTTATGCTGACTCTCATTGTTCCAGAAAAACATCAAGTTAAAAAAATGGATGTTTATCTTGTGCCTTTTATTGATGAGATGCAACTGCTATGGAAAGGCATAAGAATGTATGACATATCACGTCCTCCATCAAATATGTCCTTCATGTTGTATGGTGTGCTATGTTGGACTATTCATGATTTCCTAGGACTTGGTGTTTGTTCCGGTAAGATTTTTTTTTTTACGTATTTACACTAATAATTTATTTTCATCCCATCTCTCATACTCAATTGTATACTATTATTTTTATTTTATTAACCTTACTTATTGAATTGTAGGGCTTCAAACAAAGGAGATATTTTCATGTCCAAGATGTGCAGAACAATTTCAAGGGAGGTATTCTAAAGATCTACATAAATTTACTTATGCAAACAATAGGGTCGTTCTACC
The DNA here is from genome assembly GCA_009831015.1 of Picea engelmannii. Lineage (NCBI taxonomy): Eukaryota > Viridiplantae > Streptophyta > Pinopsida > Pinales > Pinaceae > Picea > Picea engelmannii. The sequence continues at coordinate 258,705 of ML783489.1, read as the reverse complement.
ACCAGATCATAGGTTTAGAAACCGCCATAAGAATCAATTTGATGGAAAATTTGAAAATAGAGGCCCTCCCATGATTATGGGTCCAGCTAATTGGCTTAAGAAGTATGAAGATGTTGAATCGAAATCTTGGTAGGATTTTTTTGATGGGGGTAATTCTATTGAAGAACCGGAACAAGTTGTAATTAAGATGTCAGAAGGGATGAAAAGGAAATCCATATTTTATGATCTCCCTTACTGGAAGGATCTATTAATATATCACATATTAGATCCTATGAACATCTTCAAAAATGTCACAGATTCAATATTTCGACATATATCAGGCAAAGAGAAGGACACCTTGTCTTCGAGGAGAGATATTTCTCTTTCGCGTACCAAATTAGATAGAAAAACTTTGTGGCCAAACAGGGAAAATGAATCATATGCAGAAGCTCCATGGATTTTGAAAAAGAAAGAGCTAGACCAACTAAAAAATGCCATACGTTCAATAAGGACACCTACTAGCTATGGGTCATCATTGGTTAAATCTTTTACAGTTGATGGACATATCACAGGATTTAAAACACATGATTTTCATAATTTTATGAAGGTATTATATATCATCATTTATATATTCTCATATTATATTGTGTGACAAAAATAACTAATGATCTTTCATAAATGTGTTTGACAACCTATCATGCCATTGGCAATTAGGGGGGATTCATGTCTTACCGTTGACTTGAGGAATTCCATAAGTGAATTGTCAACATTTGCAAGGTATCTGGTATGGAATGTTCATGTGTGAGACACATAGAAATATTGTATTTTATTTTGATTTTTTCCTAAAGGTTCATACTAATTTACTATTCTTATATTAGGTGGGTGACATCCAAGGAGATCCACGAATGTGAAGTGCCAAATGGAAGAAGAAAATTGTAGAAATTGTATGTGTATTTGAGAAGGATCTCCCTACAAGTTTCATGGACCTAAAATTCCATTTACTTATACACCTAGTCTATGTCATTGAATTGGAGGGTGTCGTATCAATGAGGTGGATGCTTTTCTTTGAGAGATATATGAAAACTCTAAAAAGATATGTCCGACAAAAGGCACATCCAGAGGGTTTCATGGCTGAAGGGTATGTATTGAATGAAGCATTTTTCTCCCTATGTGAATTCCTTGGTAATGATTTCGAATATGGGCCACGCTTCTGGGATGAAGAACAAGCATCAGATATTATTGATAGAGAAAAACCATAATCTAATGGTGTTCAAGTAGAAATTAGTAAGTAAACTCATTTTCATTGTGGTTTTTTTTATTGCAATCATTAATTTAATCTGTAATTTATTTGTCAAATTAAAAAAATGGCCTTTGAAGTTTGAAATAAATTTGATGACATGTAATAGGTGTAGACGAAAGTGCTATACTCGACAAGTTAATTATGTACCACATGGACTTTATGAACAAATGGATTGATTTGTATGATAAAAAAATAGAAGAAGTGTTAGAAGCAAGGAAACAATTTAAGAGATCAAACCCAAGGAATACCCCATTTCCTTTTGATCTACAAGGGGAATGGGGCAAAGATTGCACACTAGAATGGGTTACTAAACAAATTCAAAATCAAATAGAAGATGCAGGTATAGATTAAAACATAACAGAAGATGAAATTGACATGTCTAGAGGATGCGAAAGAAAGGTACAGTTGGAATTTTACAAAATATTGTTTCCTTACAATTTTGATACTATTACTATTTTAATATTCCTCATTTTAATTGTTTTAACCAAAATAAATGGTCTTTCACAGGCAAGGAAATATCCATCAATGTGGGTATATGGTCGACAATATCATGTAGAACGTGTATATGTAAAGAGACGATCCTTCGATTGTTGAATCATGGTTGAATTCAAGCAATCCAATTGATCAAGCTCAAAAGATAAGAATATTATTGAAGTAAATCTACAATATGTTGGGAAAATACAAGAAATTATTGAGTTGGATTATCGCTCTTTTAAATGTTGTATTTTTAAGTGTAGATGGTATGAATAATTTGAGAGGACATGAAGACATGATACCCATAGTGGATTGTTTTCTATATATTCCTCAAGGTTCCTACCGGAGGATAAGGAGCCTTATGTTCTACCAATTCATTGTGAGCAGGTATTTCTTTAACTCAAATTGAAATAAGTGGTAGTGATCAATAATGTATTAAGACATGGTTTATTGTGAATATATACATGTGTTTATGAATCAATAAAATTGTTATAACATATGTCTAATATATGTATGTACTTGTTCATGTGAAGGTATTTTTCTATGAAGATATTCTAGACCCGAAATGGTTGTTTTTCATACATTATGATCCAAAGGCACATATTTGACAATGCATTAGTGGATACTGAGCAAAAAAATGATGGCGAAAAAAATGAGAAAGATGAATTAGAGAACATTGAAGAAATTAGCATCCATGATGATGTTGAAGATGGTTATGTTTAGGCACAAGAAGACAACAATCCGGAGTTAGATGATGTTATGGAAGACAACAATATGGATGGTATACAAAATTATGATCCAAATACATCTGGTAACAATATGGATGATCTATAGTAATGTTGCAGGTCAAGATGAGGATGATGATAATATTAACTACTTGAAAAATCATATGAACATTGACAATGATACACTAGATGACATTGTTGCAAACAATGATGTTAATGACCAAGACTTCTAGATTTCAGAATTATTTGTAATCCATGTTTAAAAAATGATGATTATTATGGCCTAGTCTTTGAAATAATTCAGTATTATTTGTGTCAATACAAATCACCTATTGAAATATCGTTAAAGTGTTCAAGATATGGTATGAATTTTTGGCAAAAAAAAATAGGATTACATGTATGCTTCTTCCATCCATTTTATATCAACATATGTTCATGAAGACACAAAAGTTAATAAGATATTAATTAAATATGCAAGTATCTCATAATGATTTGAATAAGCAACTTTATTAACTTCATTATTTTTATATTGTTTTCATTTCAATGTTGGGAATAATTTTTTTAGTATGTTTTATTAAGAACTAAACATAAAATAATTAAAAAAAATAAAAGATTTTAATCACCTAGAATTAGGTGAAAATTTAATAAATTAAAGTTCAATTTTAATTTCTATTTCATATCAAAATTACATCAATAATCAATCTCAATGATTTCATTGAGTCTTAATTAAACCCTCCCATACCGTCAATGCATTCGCCTAGTCTAACCATGTAAAATTATGCAAGCATGGAGGATGTCAAAGATTATGCAGGGATGTCGGACATTCTTGACTCTTGAAACCCTCGCATACCATCAAGGCATGTGTCTCGTCTAACCATGTCAAATTTTGACCTAAACCATAACCCCTAAGCCATTGACCCTTAAAGACTTAATCCCTAATCTCTAAACCCTTAAGCCCTGAACATTAGTTAAACACTAATCCCTTAACACAAAATCCCTAAATCCCCTAACCCCCAAGCCATTGACCCTTAAACACTTTAACATTAATCCCTAATCCCCTTAATCCATAAACCCCTATTCCCTAAGCACTTATTCATTAATCCCCTAGCCCATAATACCTAAGCCATTAGCCATTAAACTACCTAACCCATAAGTGCCAAATCCCTTATCTGTTGACTCTTAATCCCTTAAACCCTAATCCCTAATTCTCCTAACCCTTAAATACCTCAACTAGTTAACTATTTAGGCTAATCTAGATACATTTAGTGCTAAATATGGCGTTACTTCTGGAACGATTTTAGTATTTAATGAGGTTCAATGTGACCCTTGGCCTTCCGCCTTCCCCCGTGACCTTTCTCGTTCTAGTGTTTCTCTTGTTCCCTTTGTAATGATGAGTAACAAAGACAGTTGTTACACTTTAAATTTTTCCTCTAGCATGTGTGGGCCATCATGGATTTTGGTTATAGTGCCTCTCACCCACCATAAAGATTAGTTTGGACATCAAAACATCTTGGCTGTCCAAGTTTGATAATCGGTCATCATGGGGTCCATGCCTCCTCTTAATCCATTTGATTCATATTCCTTTCACTGCTTCCTTATTCTATGACAATTGTGTTGATTAATTGGGTTGGTTTTCATTGATGTCAACCCTTGAAGAAAGTTTGGTAGCAAAATCCAGTAGGACAAATGTTTGGGTAATGGACCCATGTTTGTTTGATGGATAATGGTATGAGTTTTGATATATTTTTAGGAAATAATATTCTAGATGGATAGTACATGTCATGCCATTTCTAGTGGTATGTGGAACGTCACATAACTCCTCACGGTTAGAGATTTATGGCCATGTGAAGTTGGAGAACCCTCATGCATCATCTAGAAGCCCCAAAAGGTAAAAGTAGTCAAAGTGGTTGAAAAGAAGAAATTATTTAAATAATAAAGTGAAGTGATGAGTGTACTATAAGTCAAAGTGGATACAAAATAAATTATTTAAATAATAAAGTTAATGGAAAAGTTATTAAGTGGACAAGTGGTTAGAAGTGGGTTAGCCCTAAAATAAGGAAAGTGGGTTAAGATGGTTAGAAGGTAATTTAAATAATAAAGTGAAGTGATGAGTGTACCATAAGTCAAAGTGGATACAAAAGAAATTATTTAAATAATAAAGTTAATGGATAAATTACTAAGTGGACAAGTGGTTAGAAGTGGGTTAGCCCTAAAATAAGGAAAGTGGGTTAAGATGGTTAGAAGGTAACCCCTTGAGGAAGCTACATGAAAGTATAAATAAGAGGCGAGGCTCTCTCATTTTAATCACACTTGAGCATATTGAATATCTACAAGTAATTGAGGTAACCAAAGGATATCTAAGCCAAATTTCAGAGAGAAGGTGATCCAGGTGGATATCGGTGCCCACCCACCTTTTCCAACTAGCTCAAAACAACTTTCTGACAATTTTGGCAATTTACTATTTTTAGCAGGTTTTAACTTCCAGGGCCATTTTGAGGGCCTAAATGAAGGTTTTTCAAGATTGAGTTTCTCAACAATAGCCAAAGGCATGACTAAGCCCCCAAAATGAATCTCCTCGATGAAACCTTTCCAATGAGCTATCATACACCTAAAACAGAGATCATATGCAAAAGTTACGACCCTGGGAAGTTGATGTACCAACTTACCCAAACGGGGCCCACATGAATTTTGGTGCTTCATCTCCTAGGGTTAGGTTTTTGGATGTCTAGGTATTTTTGGCATTCCCGTTTATTGTAAAAAGGCCTTTATAGCCTCATTGTAATCATCTTCTTGTGAATGCGACTAGTCGTCACATCTCTGCTCAAAGATAAGCTGCCACCATTCTCTAGAGTCTTTCACTCTGTATTTTATAGTCTCTGTACATTTATTTCATTAATAGAAATCGTGTATTACTGTATATATTTGTTTATGGTTGCATATTTGATACATTTCTGTCATATTATTGAATATCTGCAATATCTCTGTGCATTTTTTTATTATATCTCTGCTCTCATTTCGTGCCGAAAATAATCCAAATCAGTGGTATCAGAGAAGGCTGCTCTTGATCGTTTTCAGTGCATGTCCCCGATGAGGTCTAAGTATAGCAAGTTGGGTCTCGAGCTTGTCTCTCTTGAGAAAAATCACTCTTGCACACCCAAGAAACCCTCAATGGAGGAAGAAAATAAAAATGACGGAGCAGACGATCCTGTCAATCTCTTTCTCGAGCAAGCTCTCACGTGACAGAGGGATGAAATGATGGAGAATTTTTCCCACATCCTTCAACGCCTGCCGATGGCATCAGACGCATATTCATCACTTGGCCACTTTGGAGGCACCTCTCCTTTCAAGGTACAAGTTAATTTTGATATTCCTGTATTTGAAGGATAGATAGATGCAGAAGCCTTAGAAAAATGGTCAACTCTGCTAGAAGGTTATTTCTCTGTTTACAATTTTTATAAAAAAGAAAAGATCACCTTCGCACTCCTTAAAGATCTCCCTCATGTCAAACATTGGTGGGAAACTTACTGGGAGAAAAGTTCCACAGAGGAGTCTGGAATATATGGGGCCGATCCCACTTGGGATTTTTTTGTGGATGTGGTAAAAGAACAGTATTACCCTGTTGGAAACTATGAGGACCAGTACATGAGATGGACCACACTGCGGCAAGAGAGGGGCCAAGCAATTTCGGAGTTCACCAATACCTTCCATACCTTGCGCACCAAGCTAGGTATCAAAGATTTCGAACAACATTTGGTTCTGAAATACCGTGGGGCTCTACATAGATACATCCAAACTGAAATGGATTTTCTGGACATCTCATCACTCGGTGCTGCCTATCGATATGTTGTTAAAATTGAGCAAAAATTTAAGAACTAGAACAAACAGGATTTTGGTTCTGCAAATCCGCAACAACCAAAATATGACAAAGACTTCCCTAACAAAAAGTATTCTGAAAACCAGTCCAAGACACAGGAAAAGAAAGGTCACGAGAAGACAAAGAAGGACACTGGAAAATGGTGTGATTTCCACAAAATCCCTTGGCACAACACCAATGAATGTTGCTCAAAACAGTCATTGGTGGCCGAGATCAAAGACAAGGAGACGAACCCTGATTCAGAATATGATTCTGAAAATAATGGGAAAAGACAGATCATCAACATAGACCCCACTGTTATTGTCATGACCACAGAAATTCAACCAGAAGAACCAACAGATCCTGAAGAGGGGGAGCACCTTTTTCATTCAAAAATGTGGGTGAAGGGGACCCCGCTGCATTTTATTGTTGATAGCGGAAGCCAGAAAAATGTCATCTTAGCAGAGGTCATCAGACAGTTGGGATTGTCGACAACACCACACCCACAACCATACAACATCGGGTGGCTTTGGCAAGGACGAGATCTCCGTGTCAGACTTCAGTGTCGATTGTCATACGACATCCAACCCTTCAAGGATGAGGTATTATGTGATGTTGCCCCACTGGATGTTTGTGATGTTCTCTTGGGACAACCATATATGCGGAAATTCCATGCTATCTATGAGTCTCGACCTCGTAGTGTCATTGTTACTCTTGGGGGTCATCTCTACAGGATACCAGAGGTAGTTCCAACTACTGCACCACCTAAACAGTGTTTCAAGGTAGTATCTCATAAAAAAAATTCATCTTCTTTACAATCTGTTCAAAAGGTGAACAGAAGGATACTGCAACCACCACAGCTTCGGCCCAAACACCTTCTATCCAACAAAAGTAGGTCGATAAGGTTGGGGCAAAGCGCAAAAAATATTTTTGCACACAGTCATCTAAAATAGCCAGACTGGTTAAAAAGGTCCAAAACTTCCAGCCAAAGGTTCATGATAGCCTTCAACAAGCTATGCAATGCCACTTCTCTAGCAAGGCAAGCAGATCACCAAGATTCAGATTCAACAATCGCTTTCCCCTCTCCCCCGGGAACTCAACGCAATGGAGATCATTTCTTACTAAGGAGGGAGGATTGATTCAGGTGGATATTGGTGGCCACCCACCTTTTCCAACTGGATCAAAACAACTTTATGGCAATTTTGGCAATTTACTATTTTTAGCAGGTTTTAACTTCCGGGGCCATTTTGAGGGCCTAAATGAAGGTTTTTCAAGATTGAGTTTCTTAATGATAGTCAAAGGCATGATTGAGCCCCCAAAATGAATCTCCTCAATGAAACCTTTCCAACGAGCTATCATACGCCTAAAACGAAGATCGTATGCAAAAGTTATGACCCCAGGAAGTTGATGTGCCAACTTACCCAAACGGGGCCCACATGACTTTTGGCGCTTCATCTCCTAGGGTTAGGTTTTTGGATGTATAGGACTTTTGGCATTCCCATTTATTGTAAAAAGGCCTTCAGAGCCTCATTGTAATCATATTCTTGCGAATGTGATTAGCCGTCACATCTCTTCTCAGAGATAAGCTGCCACCATTCTCTCGAGTCTTTCACTCTATATTTTACAATCTCTGTACATTTATTTCATTAATAGAAATCATGTATTACTGTATATCTGTGTTTATGGTTGCATCTCTGATACATTTCTGTTATATTATTGAATATCTGCAATATCTCTGTGCATTTCTTTATTATGTCTCCGCTCTCATTTTGTGCCGAAAATAATCCGGATCAGAAGGTGAAGTAAAGAAGGCTGAAATTCAAGGGAGGATAAATTCTTTTGATGATGTTTTCTAAGGTATGTTATTTACAGGTCATCTCACCATTTTCGAAATAACGTTTTTTCTAGAATGATTCATATCGTGAAATTGGGAGGTTGTTGAGGAAACATATCCAAGTAGCTGTGATAACAATTTTAGCTTTTGGGTCATTGTATTTTTAGAGTTACACTCTATGGAAAATAGGGTTTGTGGCTAGTCCTGAAACTAATATAAAATGAGTGTTTCGGGTAAAAACGTCATAACTTATTCATAACAAATCCAAATATAGTAATCCCAAATGTATTGGTTATAGTACCGTATATAGTATTATGTGTACTATTTTTCAGATCCATACAACAAATATTCTGTGCGGGGCATGCTCTACAAGTTTGCTCTCTAGAATAAGCCAGAATTTAACAAGGTGTGTTATTTTTTGCTATAACTCATTTTCTGAGAGGTTCCAAGTAGTGAAACCTGGAGGAATTGCATAAAAGACACTGGATAACATTGTGTACTATTCTCATATCTTTATTAATTACAGGTACATAGTTATGGTTATTTCAAGTTAGGGTTGTTGACTAATCCAAAATTAGTCATGTGAGACTAAAGTAAAGTTTGATGAAAATGCTAGTCTCTTGTTGTTAAAATTAAGGAAGGTTTGCAGTCATGTGATCATATACACCAGGTCTGTTATAGAGTTACAAATCATATTTGGATGATTAAATTGATGAGGGCTTTTGGTTGAGGTACATGTTCAGTACATGGTTGAGACAAGTAGTTGATGAGTTGGCACATATATGAGGTGTATAGTTGATGATGTTGGTACATCTTGATAAGTCATAGTTTATGTGTATTTGATGCATGATTGGTACATATTTGGTGCATGGTTGATGCACTCATTGATGGTATAGATTGAGGTACAAGTTGGTGCATGGTTGATGCACTTGTTTATGGTACAGGTTGATTACAGGTTGTTTGGACAAGTTATTTTGACAGGTTATTTATACAGGTTTGGTGCATGGTTGATGCATTTGTTTATGGTACAGGTTGAGGTACATGTTGATGTATGCTACATGTTGGCACAGGTTTTTATAGGTTCATTACAGGTTGATTGATACAGGTTGTTGATGGGTCTCAAATCTCTAGTTCAACAGTAGGAACCAAACCCACCACTGAAGCCCAATTAGACTCTGCAACATTTGGAATGGAATGGTTCTCCAGATCTTACGATCCGACCAATTAATCGATGGGATTTAATGTTTTCTTGTGAAGGCTCTTCCTTCAGTTTGGACTATCTCTTTTGTATTTTCTCTTAGGTGGGACAACTGTGAGGTGTAAGCCGGTATAAAAAAACTTAGAAACAAAACATAATTAAGTTCTAACTACTGAGGAAGAGACTGAGCTTGGGATAACCTGCTACTCAACATGAAGACGAAAATTCAATACCATAGGCCTAGTACTGATATGTTAACCATGTGAGCACCCAATTACTGTCTAAGATTACTAATTATCAGAAAGAAAACACATATGTAACAAGATAATGGTAAGAAAACTAATTCATCTACCATAATCATTTATCACATAATCACACAACGATTCATCATCTTCATCATTAAAGGAAAGAACAGCAAAGCATTGCACCAGATAACTTGACATGAAATTGGAAAGCTCTTACTTGTTACATATATTCATGAAATGAGATAGGAAGTAGTTCTTCTTTGCATCCACACACACATGCACTTGATGAAAATAACTTTGTCTTTGGTCCAGAAGGACTTCTCAATTTATGGCAGCTTCAAAATAATTCTTAACAACCAAAAAGGAATAATTATTGCAACAACCATCGACCTCTAACTAATTGGTCGATGTATTTATTTATAATGTAAAGTTAAACTGAAATTAATGGCTAAGTAGCCCCCCGGGGGCAGCTCAATTGGCAAGTGTCGTGATATAGCGTGTTATGTACGATGAGGTTTCAAGTTCAAATCCCCCCGACTTACCCGTGCCTGCGGAAGGGGCATACGTATGGCACCTGGAGGTTATAGTGGTAGCGGTCGGAATCGACCCCGTGTCACGCGAGTATGAGACCGGCCCAGTTGTCGATTCCGCCAGCATAAAATAAAAAAAAATAAAAAAAATAAAAAAATTAATGGCTAAGTACAGTTTAAGAAAAACAAAATTTTCCATGTGGCGTTATCCTATAACAGTTTATTTAATAACCAACCAGAGATATCTCTTGAAAAAGGGTGACTTCTCTCATATTCAGACCAACTGATAAATAGTTCTTCACAAGTTTGGGCCCATGGGAATCTGTGTTGTTTCATTGGAACCACATGAATCCCTCTGATGTACATCGCATGTGCTCGATACTTCACCAGGCTGTTGTTTAACTATTGTAGCATAGCGCAAGTTTTAATTAGATGCTCCATGAATCATTCCACTTGCCCTGGCACTGCATCGGTCATCTTTGCGAGCTCTTCAGCCCACAGTGAAACTTTCTTGGTATGTAACTCGATCACGTCGCACAAGTCGACGAAGTTGTCGGGGGTGTCGAACTCAGGGATTCTGATGTCCTTCTTTGTTGATTTCACCCCAATGTTTCTTTCGGGTTCCTCGCCGAGGTTATGGAGAAAACTTATTTCGACAATCGGAAGGTTCTTTCCTGCAATCAGGATTAAAATCATTTAGAAATTACTTATCAGGCAAAACATGGGAAGATGTAGCAAAAGAAAAGAAATGGACTGATGCATACCTGTAGAGTTTGCTAGTAATGATTGTTTAATACTTGCGTGATCCCGGTAACCATTCGAATGACCTCTAATGTTTCTATCCGCACTACTGCTCCTCTTCAGTTTGGATGATTTATATCTACGCCGCCACTAGCGTGGTAGATCAGGTACGACAGATATGAGTTCGAACTTATTTCAGTGGCCGATTGCCCCTTGGGGTCGGGAAAGGATGCCAGAGCCGAACATGTGTCGAAAGTGTGCATCATCTCCCAAAAGGTTGGATATCGTAATAAAGGAAGTCATTAAATGCCTTAGGTCAAGGCAAGTTGTTCCTCCAGAAGCTGTATCACTAAGTGTGTGATCCCTCGTTCGCTAATAATGGAGACTGGGGAAGATTAAAGATATTGGAATGATCGTACCATATATTCCCTGCAAATCCTATCTGCTACGTTTCATGCATCCTATATTATATCTATCATGTAGATGTGACGTGTTAATTCTTCAAAACATCTTGTCGAATTGCATGAGCGTTCCTTAGCACATTCCACCTCACTGCCCCGCTCTGCTATAAATTCATAATGTTCTGTGTGAGTTATACGCATTAGACATGTTTGTATACCAACAAAAACTAGTCTTGCAAGTTCAATTCCATCAAACTCTATGTCATGGCCCTCTATTCATTCGCAGACGTCTAATTAAATACGTCATCGGACCATGGGATCCTCTCAAAACACGAGACGGGTTTCATGAAGCAACCAGAGTGCCAAGTCTGAACCCCAACATGCCTGAGATTCTTTCTTATTGGCATCAAGTGTCTCTGAGGCTTTGAAAGGGGGTTCCTACATCCGTTCAGAAACGATGTCCACCCCTTAAGTGGCAGTAGAATTGGAGAAAAATACGTCTGAAGAAAACATGTTGGAGGCCACGCCTTCTCAAGGGAAGACACTGTAGAGAAGGGGGAGGCCTAGAAAAAACAAGGAGGTAGGAGGAGGAGAACATATCCTGACTGAGGCGAGTGCACGCCTGGTCACTGAGGAGTTCATAATGCATGATACCTAGTTAGAGCCTGCCAGGACTATTGGTCGAGGAAGTGGAAATCAAATACAAAAGACAGAGGTATCGGGTTCTAATGTTGGAAGCCCCAACCAGTAGCTATAGCAGGCAAAACTCTCCATAGCCGAACTTTATCAATAAAATAGAGAATTGCAAAGACAGCCAACGGTGAAGAACCAGGAGGTATCAACACCGCAAGGTCGTGAAGGAAGAACAAATTGGTTCAAGAAGCAGCTTCATGAAGCATAGGACACGATTATGTAGCTACACGAAGCGCGGAGGATGATGAAGGAGGAGAACATGAAAAAACTGCAAGGCATGAGGAGCAGTCTGGGGAAAGGTTCATGTGTAGGAGATACATGATGGGTGGACCCTTGTTTTATATTATCAAAAGCGACGCATGTTGATGTAGGAGCATCACCAATAACAAGCGAGCGTGGGACAAATGCCGACGCATTTTGGCACATGATGAATTGTTTGAAATGTTTTGAAGTTGGATATGCCAAACTTAAATGAGACAATTAAGAAAGGGCGTACTTGTAGATTGTAATCAGACCTTGAGCGTCTTGCTCTCGTCCGAAGGATTAAGGGGCATTTATGTTAGTAAATGTAAGTAGGTAGCTTTAAATTCTTAGATTAGACAGTTTTAGGAGCTGGAGGGAAAATGGATATAGACACCCTCACTTGTATCATTGTATTATTAGCATAATCAATCAAGAGAGAATACAGAAGAAGAAGCAGAAAACTGTGTAGAAGAACCCATGTACAGAAGTTATGAGATTAATATATGAAGCTTGATTCAGACTCATGGTGTTCAAATACTTTATGTGTATGCATGATTGAATTTTATGCTCATGATTGTTTTACTCTTTCTGTTATATATTTTCTTTGATGTGTGAATGTATGATTTCATGTTGAATGTCTCAAATCTGAAGAGAGGGAGAGTAAAGAATGAGTTTCAATTGTTTCTCTGTCTGAGCAAGAGTTTTTCTGCAAGGAGTGCAGTGAAATTGTACATAAGGTGTGCGTTGACAAAAGTCAGAGTTCGTCTCTGCAAGCTCAGGAGGGATAACACTGTTCTCATTCTCACAGAAGTGCAAGTTAAGCACAAGATCCATGCAAGGTGTGCGCAGGCCAAGTAGAGTCTTGGAGGTTGCAACCTGAGTGAAATTGTTGAAGGACTGTTGTCGCGGGGAGTGCGCAAATTCAAAGAGGTTCAAATACTTGGAAGTATTTGAAGGATTGCCACAAGGAGTGCGTGCAGGAGTCTTCTTGAAGACCCAAGTCGTGGAGAAAGATCAGGAGGGATAGAGTCTTTGAGGTTGTCGAAGAGAAGCTAAAGAGGGCTAGTGCCTTGAAGTGTTGAAAGAAGGCGCAGCGACGTTGTTTGTAAGTGGACAAGTTTCATGAAAGAATACCTGTTCCATTTTGCAGGAGTCCTCAAGGAGGAATTGGACAGTCGAAATTCTCCGTGGAGAATTCGCGAAGTCCCGAGGGCCATCAAATCTTGCAGAAGAGCAGGGGAGTTACAGAAAGCATTTTTCTAGGTGCAAGCTCAAGAGAAATTGGGCCATATGATCTGAGCCAACAAGGGTCGTTGGATTCACTCACATAATCTCATTTCGTGGATTCGTGAGTTGAAAGCTTAAAACCTTTGCATCAAGATTCATGAGCGGTGAAGTCGCGAGAGAATCGCAGCCATCCATCGAAGGAGGATAGGTCGCAGAGATCAAGGGATCTCACGAACTCGGAGGTTCGCAAGGTGAAAGCCCAAAGATTGGGTGCTCCAAGTTGCGAGTGGCGAAATCATGAGGAGCTAGGATAGCCATAGGATCCAGGTCAAGGGAGGACTGTTGGATCAGAGTCCCATCGCGCCTATCGTGCATTTGGGAGTTTCGTGGGTTGAAGAGCCAAAATCTTAGCATCAAGATTCGCGAAGTCACGAAGTCCAAAACTCTAAAAAGGTGGGAAGTTCCATTGTGGGACCCGCGTTAACGACATGTCAAAATTTCTTCATTTTGGCATATCAGCGGATAGGAAGCCGAGACTTTTGTCCCGAAAGTCCCGAAGTCACGAGTTGCGATAAGGAGTAGTGAGGAGTTCGGGATCTCTGCACTTCGGGTGTCGGGATACAAAGGAGGTAGTTCTTCGGGAAGCGAAGTCACAAAGTGTCGAAGCTGGGGACGAGGGACACATGGAAGAACCGCAAGGTGGGCCCGTGCGATAGATAGGTGGACACATGTCACCTAGTGAAAGGAGTCAACACCCGTTGACCTCTCGCATCTTGGGGATTCATGAGATAAGGGAACGAGAGTTCAACCCTTCGACTCATGAAGTTGCGAGTAGCGAGAACACAAGGAGAAAAGTCAACATCGCTTCTCAAGGTTTCGTGAAAGGAAGGTGCCAAGGTTGGACGCCACAACTTGCGAAGTGACGAGTAGCGAGAAGAGCTAGTGTTAAGATTATCCGGTAGTCACACATAGAGGGCGCTGACAAGAGAAGGAGCTATACCCATTTCATGATATCAAGTATTGTGAGATTGGAAAAGAAGAGTCGGGAGCCTCAACTCATGAACTCGCAAGTGGCGAGTTGTGACAAGCACCTTTTGGGTTAGGCCTTGGTCATAGTGTTGTGGTCGAATGGAGAAGTGGAACTTGCGCCTAGTGTTGTTCGCACAGGGGAGCTTCCGAAAGGACCTGTAGATCGATAATTTGTGATTCTAGCAGGGAATCTAAAGAGCTGATTTGGCTAGAGGGAGATAAAGAACGATCCTGTGAGTGGATCTCGGCCCGAGGGCTGATAGGTCTGCGTCAAGTGGTATCAGAGCACAAAAAGATTTATTTTCTTTTTGTAGCAGGGAAAAGAAAGATTCACCATGCCACCAAGAAGAAGAGATAGGAAAACACCCGATCCACCAGAGGAGAGGGAAATTCTAGGAGAAAGGGGTAGGCAGGTGCAAAATCTAGCCATGGAAAGAGAGATGCATAACCTACGTGCTAGAGTCATGGACATGGAAATAAAACAGAGGCACACAACCGATGTTGGAGATGTCAGTGAATCTAAAAGTGAAGATGAAGCTGGACATGAAGGAGAAGAAGTTGCAGCAGAAGATGCAGCAAATGAACGCCTGATTAGGGCTGTTGCAAGAATGGGTGCTAGAGTAAAAATGTATATTCTAGTATATGAAGGAAACCTGGATGCTGAAGAGCTTCTAGACTAGATTAGAGCTCTGGACACATATTTTGAATATGAATATGTCGAGGAAGACAAAAGGGTCAAACATGATGTCACAAGACTTAAAGGACATGCAGCATTGTGGTGGGATGAACCACAAGTTGACAGACGCTACAAAGGCAAGCAGAAAATCAAGAGTTTGGATAGGATGATCGCGAAGATGAAGGCGAAATGTATTCCCAGGGATTACTAGATTACTCTATTTCAGAGAATGAAAAATTTGAGACAGAAGCTGATGTCAGTGAAGGAGTACAATGAAGAATTCTATAGGCTGAACATCAGGGCAGGTCATTGCAAAAGTGATGATGAAAAAATTGCTAGGTACATGAATGGTCTGAGATACGACATTCAGGATGAGATGAGCATGATGACCATCCGAATGGTGGAAGATGCTTATCAGATGGCTCTAAAGGATGAAGAAAAGCTGAGCTGAAAGAAGAGTCAAAGAGGCTGAGGCAGAAGTTAGCCCAGAGGCAAGACAATTGTCCAAGATAGAAATCAGAAACCAAAAGAAGACTGGAAGCAACCTCAGACTCAAACTAAGAGAGGTGGAAGCTCACAGAGAGGGCAGTATACCAAACAGAGAGGTCAGTATGCTGATGGAAACATTTTTCCTCGTACCATAGGTAGAGGAAGAGGAAGAGGTGGAGTGGTGAAATGCTTCACATGTGGAAAGGTTGGACATAAATCTTATGAGTGTCCAGACAGAAAGAAAGAAGGTGGTGAGACTCACATTTCCGAAGCACAGAGGCGGAATGTTGAGGCAGAGGATGCTGAAGGCAGAAGATCGCTGATGATGCGAAAAGTTCTCTTAACACCAGAGAAGGAGGTGGACTACTTGCAAGACCAAGGACAGGGTATGCAAGGTCATTGTGGACAGTGGTAGCACAGACAATCTTGTTTCTATGGAGATGGTAGAAAAGCTAGAGATGGAGACTATTGAACATTCAAGCCCATACAGAGTTTCGTGGCTACAAAAACGACATTAGGTAAATGTCACTAAACAATGTTTAGTTTAATTTAAAATAGGAGGGTATAAAGATGAAATACTATGTGATGTTATTCCCATGGATGTTTGTCATCTATTGCTGGGTAGACCATGGAAATATGACAGAAATGTGATTCATGATGGCAGGAAGAACACATACACCCTAGAGAAGAATGGGAGAACTCACATGTTGCTTCCAATCAAAGATAAAGAGGTGAAACCTGAAGTAAGCAACGCTGTACTTCTCATGAGTGGGAAGGAACTTCTTAAAGATGTTAAGAAGAAGGAAGATCCACAATTCATTGTGGTCAGAAAACCTAAAATTGTTTTAACCAGTACAAGGGTAAATGATTTACCAGAAGAGGTTCAGGAACTGTTGGAAGAATTTGCTGACATAGTAGTGGACGAACTACCTCGTTCATTGCCACTGATCAGAAGTGTGAGTCATCATATTGATCTCATACCTAGAACTAGTTTACCAAACAGGGCAGCATACAGATTGACGCTGCAGGAGAATGAAGAGGTCAAAAGACAGGTCTAGGACTTAGTGGACAAGGGGTTGGTTAGAGAGAGCTTGAGTCCATGTGTTGTTCTGACAGTGCTCAATCTGAAGAAAGACGAAGGCTGGAGGATGTGTACTGACTCGAGGGTAATCAACAAGATAACCATCAGGTTTAGATTCCCATTGCCAAGAATGGATGATTTGATGGATTGCTTAAGTGGGGCCAAATGTTTTTCAAAAATTGATTTGAAAAGTGGATATCATCAGATTCGTATGAGAGAAGGCGATTAATGGAAGACAGCATTCAAGACCAATGAAGGTTTGTATGAATGGCTTGTTATGCCATTTGGCTTAACGAACAAGCCAAGTACTTTCATGAGGTTGATGAACGAAGTCCTGAAGGATTTCATAGGAAAATTTTTCATTGTGTATCTTGATGACATACTGATTTTCAACAAAACAGAGGTAGAGCATCTGAAACATTTGACTACAATGATGCAGAGGCTACAGCAAGAGAAGTTCTTGATAAATATGAAGAAATATTCATTCATGAAGACAGAGCTCATTTATTTGGGTTTTGTTATTTCTACAGATAAGTTGAAGATGGATCCAGATAAGGTGGAGGTAATTAAGAATTGGACATCGCCAAAGAATATCTTTGAAGTTCGAATTTTTCATGGATTGGCTAGTTTCTACCGGAAGTTCATCAGGAATTTTAGTGGAATTAGTGCACCGATGATGGACACAGTAAAGAAGAGACACAAGTCTTTTCATTGGACAGAAGAGGCTCAGAAAAGATTCAATTTGTTGAAGAAGAAAATCACAGAACAACCAATTTTGGTGTTGTCGGATTTTAAAAAGACATTTCAAGTAAAATGTGATGCAAGTGGATTTGCAATAGGGGCAGTCTTGAGCCAAGAAGACAGGCCGATAGCATACTTCAGTGAGAAATTGAATGAAGCATAAGTGAAATACTCCACGTATGACAAGGAGTTCTATGCTATTATTTGGGCGTTGAAGAAATGGAGACATTACTTAATCCCTAAGGAGTTTGTTTTATACAATGACAATCATGATTTGCAATTTGTGACTCAATAGGAGAAGCTGAATCAAAGACATGTTAAATGGGTCGAATACATGCAGAACTTTACTTTTGTAATTAAGCATATTTCTGGAACTGCTAACAAAGTTGTTGATGCTTTGAGCAGGAAATGTTTGTTGTTGCAGTAGTTCAGAGTCAAAACACTGGGTTTTGATGATCTGAAGGAAATGTATAGAGATGATTCAAATTTTAAGGAGTTGTATGAAGCAGCTGAGAATCCAATTCTCAGGGACAAAAGCCAGTGGACAAAATACATGATCCAGGAAGGATTATTGTTTAAGGGTAATCAACTTTGTATTCCAAAATGCTCCATGAGGGGGAATTTTCTGAAGGATAAACACAGTGGAGGATTGGCCGGACATTTCAGTCATGAAATATGTTCTCAAAGTTAAATGAGTCATATTTTTGGCTAGGAATGAGAGCAGACATCAAAAGATTCGTGGACAGATGCAGAATTTGTCAGCATTCAAAAGGAAGGAGGCAGAATGCAGGCTTTTATCAACTGTTACCCATACCTGTGAGGCCGTAGGATGTGGTAAGCATGGATTTCATATAGTGGTTGTCGAGAACACAAAGAGGGTTCGACTCAATCTTTGTAGTGGTGGACCGATTTTCTAAGATGGCACACTTCATACCATGTTAGAAAACTAGCGACGCAACTCACATTGCGAATCTTTTTTCAAAGAAGTCATTCGACTTCACGGCTTACCAAGGAGCATAGTTTCAGATTGAGACACCAAGTTCGTGGGACACTTATGGAGAACCTTATGGAAAAATCTAGGAACAAACTTATCATTCATTTCAGCTTATCATCCTCAGACGGATGGACATACAGAAGTTGTGAACAGAATTTTGGAAGACTTGCTGAGGAGCTTGGTGACAGAACACCACAGTCAGTGGGACAATATTCTGCCACAGGCGGAATTTGCATATAACGACTCACTAAATAGAAGCACAGGGAGGATTCCATTCTATATTGTTTACGGGATGCAGCCAAGAGGAGTTTCATAATTGAGAGATTCAGAACAAAATGAAACTACGAGTGCTAGTGTAGAAGATTTTGTCGAAGTAATGAAGGAACTTCACAGCCAGGTGAAGGAGCAGTTGCAGAACTCGAGCCAGGAGTATAAGCGTAGAGAAAATCAACAAAGGCGACAAATTCAATTTGAAGTTTTTGATTCGATTCTTGCACACTTGAGAAAGGAAAGGTTCCTAAGAGGAGCATACAATACACTGAAAATGAAGAAAATTGGACCATGTAAGGTCTTGAAGAAATTTGGGGCAAATGCTTATGAGATTGAATTACCCGATGGGATGGGAATTTCTCCGATATTCAACATCTTAGATTTGTACCCATACAAATCTGAAGCAAGTAGTGAACAACCAGAGGTTCAGTGGACAAAACAGATGCCAGTTGCAGAGAAGCCACAAATGGAAAGAATACTGGACAAAAGAGTTAGTAAGAGGACCAGGCGAAAGGAATATTTTGAATACTTGGTCAAGTGGAAGGGACATCCAGTTGAAGATGCCAGATGGGAAAATGAAACAGAGATCCAGAAGTGTGGACAGACTGTGCGAGAGCTCATGGACAGGAGCCCATGAAAATTTTCAAGCGAGGGAGTATGATGCAGGAGCATCGCTAATAACAAGCGAGCGTGGGACAAACGTCGATGCATTTTGGCACATGATGAATTGTTTGAAATGTTTTGAAGTTGGATACGCCAAACTTAAATGAGACAATTAAGAAAGGGCGTACTTGTAGATTGTAATCAGACCTTGAGCATCCCGCTCTTGTCCAAAGGATTAAGAGGCATTTATGTTAGTAAATGTAAGTAGGTAGCTTTAAATTCTTACATTAGACAGTTTTAGGAGTCGGGGGGAAAATGGATATAGACACCCTCACTTGTATCATTGTATTATTAGCATAATCAATCAAGAGAGCATAGAGAAGAAGAAGCAGAAAACTGTGTAGAAGAACCCATGTACAGAAGTTCTGAGATTAATATATGAAGCTTGGTTCAGACTCATGGTGTTCAAATACTTTCTATGTATGCATGATTGAATGTTATGCTCATGATTGTTTTACTCTTTCTATTATACATTTTCTTTGATGTGTGAATGTATGATTTCATGTTGAATGTGTGAAATCTGAAGAGAGGGAGAGTAAAGAATGAGTTTCAATTGTTTCTCTGTCTGAGCAAGAGTTTTTCTGCAAGGAGTGCAGTGAAATTGTCCGCAAGGTGTGCGTTGACAGAAGTCAGAGTTCATCTCTACAAGCTCAGGAAGGATAACATTGTTCTCATTCTCGCAGAAGTGCAAGTTAATCACAGGAGCCGTGCAAGGTGTGCGCAGGCCGAGTAGAGTCTCAAAGGTTGCAACCTGAGGGAAATTGTTGAAGGACTGTTGTCATGGGGAGTGTGCAGAGTCGAAGAGGTTCAAATACTTGGAAGTATATGAAGGATTTCCACAAGGAGTGCATGTAGGATTCTTCTTAAAGACCCAAGTCATGGAGAAAGATTAGGAGGGATAGAGTCTTTGAGGTTGTCGAAGAGAAGCTAGAGAGGGATAGTGCCTTAAAGTGTTGAAAGAAGGCGCAACGACGTTGTTTGCAGGTGGACAAGTTTCATGAAAGAATACCTATTCCATTTCACAGGAGTCCTCAAGGAGGAATTGGATGATCAGAATTCTCCGTGGAGAATTCGCGAAGTCCCAAGGGCCGTCAAATCTTGTAGAAGAGCAGGGGAGTTATGGAAAGCATTTTTCTAGGTGCAAGCTCAGGAGAAATCGGGCCATAGGATCTGAGCCAACAAGGGTCGTTGGATTCACTCACATAATCTCATTTCGTGGATTCGCGAGTTGAAAGTTTAAAACCTTTGCATCAAGATTCGAGAGCGATGAAGTCACGAGAGAATCGTAGCCGTTCATCGGAGGAGGATAAGTGGCAGAGATCAAGGGATCTTGTAAACTCCTTGGTTCACAAGGTGAAAGCCCAAAGATTGGGTGCTCCAAGTCACGAGTGGAGAAATCGCAAGGAGCTAGTACAGCCATAGGATCCAGGTCAAGAGAGGACCATTGTATTAGAGTCTGATCGCGCCTATCATGCATTCGTGGGTTTTGTGGGTTGAAGAGCCGAAAGCTTAGCATCAGGATTCGCGAAGTCGCGAAGTCTGAAACTCCAAAAAGGCGGGAAGTTCCGTTGTGGTACCCGTGTTGACGACGTGTCAGAATTTCAGCATTTTGGCATATTGGCAGATAGGAAGCCGAGAATTTTTTCCTGAAAGTCCTGAAGTCACGAGTTGCGATAAGGAGTAGCGAGGAGTTCGTGATCTCGGCACTTTGGGTGTTGAGATACAAAGGAGGTAGCGCTTCGAGAAGTGAAGTCGTGAAGTGCCAAAGTTGGAGACAAGGGACACGTGGTAGAACTGCAAGGTGGGCCCGTGCGATAGATAGGCGGACACGTATCACCTAGTGAAAGGATTCAACACCCGTTGACCTCTCGCGTCTCGGGGATTCGTGAGATAAGAGAACGAGAGTTCAACCCTTCGACACACAAAGTCGCAAGGAGAAAAGTCACCATTACTTCTCGGGGTTTCGTGAAAGGAAGGTGCCAAGGTTGGATGCCATAACTTGCGAAGTGGCGAGTAGCGAGAAGAGCTAGTGTTAAGCTTAGCTGGTGGTCACGCATGGAGGGTGTTGACAAGAGAAGGAGCTATACCCATTTCATGATCTCGGGTATCGTGAGATTGGAAAAGGAGAGTCGGGAGCCTTGACTCATGAACTTGCGAGTGGCGAGTTGTGACAAACACCTTTGGGTTAGCCCTTGGTCATATTGTTGTGGTTGCACGGAGAGGTGGAGCTTGTGCCTAGTATTGTTTTCACAGGGGAGCTTCCGAAAGGACCTGTGGATCGATAATTTGTGATTCTAGCAGAGAATCTAAAGAGCCGATTCAGCTCGAGGGAGATAAATAACGATCCTGTGAGCGGATCTCAACCCGAGGGCCGATAGGTCTGCGTCAAGTGGTATCAGAGCATAGAAAGATTTCTTTGTTTTCTGTAGCAGGGAAAAGAAAGATTCACCATGCCACCAAGAAGAAGAGATAGGCAAACACCCAATCCACCAGAGGAGAGGGAAATGCCAGGAGAAAGGGGTAGGCAGGTGCAAAATCCAGCCATGGAAAGAGAGATGCATAACCTACATTCCAGAGTCGTGGACATGGAAATAAAACAGAGGCGCACAACCGATGTTGGAGATGTCAGTGAATCTGAAAGTGAAGATGAAGCTGGACATGAAGGAGAATAAGTTGCAGTAGAAGATGTAGCAAATGAACGCCTGATTAGGGCTGTTGCACCAATGGGTGCTAAAGTAAAAATGGATATTCCAGTATATGAAGGAAACCTGGATGCCGAAGAGATTCTAGACTAGATTAGAGCTCTGGACACATATTTTGACTATGAAGATGTCGAGGAAGACAAAAAGGTCAAACATGCTGTCACAAGACTTAAAGGACATGCAGCATTGTGGTGGGATGAACTATAAGCTGACAGACGCTGCAAAGGCAAGTAGAAAATCAAGAGTTGGGATAGGATGATTGTGAAGATGAAGTCGAAATGTATTCCCAGGGATTACCAAATTACTCTGTTTCAGAGAATGCAAAATTTGAGACAGAAGCTGATGTCAGTGAAGGAGTACACTGAAGAATTCTACAGGCTGAACATCAGGACAAGTCATCACGAAAGTAATGATGAAAAAATTGCTAGGTACATGAATTGTCTGAGATACGACATTCAGTTTGAGGTTGAGCATCATGACCATTTGAACGGTGGAAGATGCTTATCAGATGGCTCTAAAGGCTGAAAAGAATCTGAGTCAAAAGCAGAGTCAAAAAGGCCCAGGTAGAAGTCAACCCAGAGGCAAGACAATTGTCCAAGATAGAAATCAGAAACCAAAAGAAGACTAGAAGAAACCTCAGACTCAAACTGAGAGAGGTGGAAGCTCACAGAGAGGGCAGTATACCAAACAGAGAGGTTAGTATGCTGATGGAAACATTTTTCCTTGTACTAGAGGTAGAGGAAGAGGAAGAGGTGGAGTGGTGAAATGCTTCACATGTGGAAAGGTCGGACATAAATCTTATGAGTGTCCAGACAGAAAGAAAGAAGGTGGTGAGACCCACATTGCCAAAGCACAGAGGCAAAATTTTGAGGCAGAGGATGCTGAAGGAGGAAGATCGATGATGATGCGAAAAGTTCTCTTAACACTAGAGAAGGAGGTGGAGAGTTCGGTGCAAAGGAAAAATATTTTTTGGACTGCTTGCAAGACCAAGGACAGGGTATGGAAGGTCATTGTGGACAGTGGTAGCACAAACAATCTCGTTTCTACGGAGATGGTAGAAAAGATGGAGCTAGAGACTATTGAACATCCGAGCCCATACAGAGTTTCGTGGCTACAAAAAGGACATCAGATAAATGTCACTAAACAATGTTTAGTTGAATTTAAAATAGGAGGCTATAAAGATGAAATACTTTGTGATGTTATTCCCATGGATGTTTGTCATCTATTGTTGGGTAGACCATGGCAATATGACAAAAATGTGATTCATGATGGGAGGAAGAACACATACACCCTAGAGAAGAATGGGAGAACTCACATGTTGCTTCCAATCAAAGATAAAGAGGTGAAACCTGAAGTAAGCAACGTTGTACTTCTCATGAGTGGGAAGGAACTTCTTACAAAGGTTAAGAAGAAGGAATATCCACAATTCATTGTGGTCAAAAAACCTAAAATTGTTTTAACCAGTACAAGGGTAAATGATTTACCAGAAGAGGTTCAGGAACTGTTGGAAGAATTTGCTGACATAGTAGTGGACGAACTACCTCATTCATTGCCAGTGATCAGAAGTGTGAGTCATCATATTGATCTCATACCTGGAGCTAGTTTACCAAACAAGGCAGCGTATAGATTGACGCCATAGGAGAATGAAGAGGTCAAGAGACAGGTCCAGGACTTAATGGACAAGGGGTTGGTTAGAGAAAGCTTGAGTCCATGTGTTGTTCAGACAGTGCTCAGTCCGAAAAAAGATGAAGGCTGGAGGATGTGTACTGACTCGAGGGTAATCAACAAGATAACCATTAGGTATAGATTCCCATTGCCAAGAATGGATGATTTGATGGATTGCTTAAGTGGGGCCAAATGTTTTTCAAAAATTGATTTGAAAAGTGGATATCATCAGATTCGTATGAGAGAAGGCGATGAATGGAAGACAACATTCAAGACCAATGAAGGGTTGTATGAATGGATTGTTATGTCATTTGTATTAACAAACACGCCAAGTACTTTCATGAGGTTGATGAACGAAGTCCTGAAGGATTTCATCGGAAAATTTGTTATTGTGTATCTTGATGACATACTGATTTTCAACAAAACAGAGGCAGAGCATCTAAAACATTTGGCTACAGTGATGCAGAGGCTACAACAAGAGAAGCTGTTGATAAATATGAAGAAATATTCATTCATGAAGACAGAGCTCATTTATTTGGGTTTTGTTATTTCTGCAGATAATGAGGATGGATCCAGATAAGGTGGAGGTAATTAAGAATTGGCCATCGCCAAAGAATATCTTTGAACTTCGAAGTTTTCATGGATTGGCTAGTTTCTACTGGAAGTTCATAAGGAATTTCAGTGGAATTAGTGCACCAATGATGGACACAGTGAAGAAGAGACACAAGTCTTTTCACTGGACAGAAGAGGCTGAGAAAAGCTTCAATTTGTTGAAGAAGAAAATCACGGAACAACCAATTATGGTGTTGTCGGATTTTAAAAATACATTTCAAGTAAAATGTGATGCAAGTGGATTTGCAATAGGGGCAGTCTTGAGCCAAGAAGACAGGCTAATAGCATACTTCAGCGAGAAGCTGAATGAAGCAGAAGTGAAATACTCCACGTATGACAAGGAGTTCTATGCTATTATTTAGGCATTGAAGAAATGGAGACATTACTTAATCCCTAAGGAGTTTGTTTTATACAGTGACAATCATGCTTTGCAATTTGTGACTCAATGGGAGAAGTTGAATCAAAGACATGTTAAATGGGTTGAATACATGCAGAACTTTACTTTTGTAACCAAGCATATTTCTGGAATTGCTAACAAAGTTGTTGATGCTTTGAGCAGGAAATGTTTGTTGTTGCAGGAGTTCAGAGTCAAAACACTTGGTTTTGATGATCTCAGGGACATGTATACAGATTATCCATATTTTAAGGAGGCGTATGAAGCAGCTGAGAATCCAATTCTCAGGGACAGAAGCCAGTGGACAGAATACATGATCCAGGAAGGATTGTTGTTTAAGGGTAATCAACTTTGTATTCCAAAATGCTCCATGAGGGAGAATTTGCTGAAGGAGAAACACAGTGGAGGATTGGCCGAACATTTCGGTCATGACAAGATGTTATCAAAGTTAAATGAGTCATATTTTTGGCTAGGAATGAGAGAAGACATCAAAATATTCGTGGACAGATGCAGAATTTGTTAGCATTCAAAAGGAAAGAGGCAGAATGCGGGCTTTTATCAACCGTTACCCATGCCTGTGAGGTCGTGGGATGCGGTAACCATGGACTTCATATTGGGGCTGCCGAGAACAAAAAGAGCGTTTGATTCGATCTTTGTAGTGGTGGACCGATTTTCTAAGATGGTGTTATCACCCTATAAATTATAGGATCAACTGGTGACTGGGATATTATCTGTCTCTAGTGTTTTTGTTGACAAATGATTTTTCATTCTACAAATAATTTGAAAAGAAAAGAAAAAAGAAAGAAATAGAAATGAAAAGAAAAGAAAAAAGAAAGAAAAAGAAAAGAAAAGGAAAAAGAAAGAAAAAGAAAAGAAAAGAAAAAGAAATAAAGAAAAGAGGGCATAAAAGAATTGCAATAAAAGCCCCATGCAATAATGGTAACTTGGTCCATACCTTTCAAGCATGGCCAAGTTCTTTTTAAATTTGAATGTTGATAGGGTAGTGAATGAATTTGGCTAAACAGTTTAATCTTAGCCAAAGTTTCTAGGTTAGATTAGTGAATAAATCTGGCCAGACTATCTAATCTTGGTCAGATAGCCCCAGGGTAGAGTAAATTCTTAACCCAACAGTTTAATCTGGGTTAATTGTCATAGGAAGATAGGTTAGTATGTAGGTTAGTTGCTTTATTGTTTCATTCCAATAAAACCAGCTTGATGTAAATGTTGCACCATGCTTGATATGCTTAGAAGATCGTTTGGTCGAGGCCCCATGGTGGTGTCTATTTGAAAGGTTGGGTAAAAACCCATAAAATACATTTATCCTAAGTTTTTCCTAGCGCATGGGTTCTCCGCTCCCCATTTATGCTCCTTGCACATATCGACGGTCCTGATCACGACGCCCAGATCTACGGTGTATAGAGCATTCCAGACCCCCCCGACCATTCTGCTTTTAACCGGGGGGGGTTAGGAATCACTGATAACATTTTCACGCATCTGGACGGCCCAGCATTGAGCGCTTAAATCAACGGTCAAGATTGGATTCTATACCCCCCTATCCATTCTGCCTTTAATGGAGGGGGGGTCCGGAATGATTGATAAAGCGCGCACTTAGATCTACGGCCAAGAAACGAGCGCACAGATCAACGGCCTAAAATGGTTTTCGATCCCTCCTGGATGATCTGTTTTTAACTGAGGGGGGGGGGTCTGGAATGGTTTTTCCCTTCTAGCGAGTTCCTTGTTATATGTGGCGTCAATCTATTTTCCCTGAAGTCCTGTCACCATATGCTATCTGACAGACCCTTATCACTTATGGACGTCACCTTCCACTTGTTCCCGAGTTAGTCACATCCCATAACTGATGTCAGTCCCCTCCCCCCTTTCACTCATGGCAAGCCCCTTATTATGACTTTTACCTCCAATCCCTAGCCACCACGTCACCCGTCCGTATTTTTCAGCCACCATCACCTGCCATCTCAACCCCAAATGACCCGTTTTCCATTTATTACTGGATAACCTATCCGTTATCCAGCCGACCTGTCTCCCGCGCCCAACCGACCCCAGTTTAATAAAAACCACCGTTGTTTCCCTTACTTTCGCTATTCACCCGTCGCACCAGAGAAATTCATTTCTTAATCCTCCATTACATTCTGTCACCCTCATCCATGATCAGTCACCCCCACTAACGTTGTGTTTATTGCAGGTATTATTGCAGAAATGGCGCTAAAGTCCAAACCAGTGGAAGGAGAGGAGAACCCGTTTCTCCCACCTCCTGTCGACCTGGACAAGATCCCACTGGTCGAAAAAGACTGATTAATCACAGATACCAAATGCAATTTTGATTTCTCAGACCTCCATTCATGGCTCAGGGAAGTTTTTTTGGACTAGAGTGATGAAATTGGACTCTGGGAGTCCAATTTACCCCTTCACCTCTTTCCCCAGTTCCACCATTTTCCCGAGTTCACGCTTAAGTGTCAGGCCCACTATATTCCCGAACAAAGAGCCATCATCTCCTCATCCGGATAAATCCTTTTCCTCGTCACGCCTGAGTCCATAGACCATATGATGCAAATTCCCCGTGCCGACTCTGCGTCTCCTTTCAACCTAGAAATCCTTACAGAGTTGTATCAGAAAATGACTTTTCCCCAAAGAGCTCAAATATTCGAGCTTTTCCTTCCCACATCCGCTCAATTCCCTTCCACAAATCCCCCTTACCCGTCGTCCATGTTCTCCGCTAAGGGAAACCAGGTCATTTCTTCCCTTTGCGCTCTGTTGGTATACTATTCTGATCGGTGGGTAGATGAGCCCATTATGGGTTTTCTATCCATTTTCTCCATTGATGAAAATCCCACCACCCAGTTTGATTTCAGCGCATTCTTGGCAGACAATATTCACGAATAGTTCGTGAATTTTGGCACGGAAGGCATGTTCAGATATTCGTCAATACTTGCCTACTTGTTTGTTTTCTCCCAGGCGGATAAATTTAGTTTTTCCATGTAGAAGATGGATGTAGATGGTAGACCTCAAGCTGTCACAGCATGGACCTCCTTGTTGAAGCACAACTCCACTGAGTATAGCTTCAAGGTGTTCATCGATCTGTTCTACCACCCTGTGGTAAGCATGCTAGGTGGCAGGCCCAAACCTCGAATAAACGATGAAGTTCAAAGGATCCTGCACCTCTCGGACAATACAAAGACCAGGGATTGGTACCTGTATCAAAATCATACCGAGATTAGAGTATACGGGTGCGAGTTGGCACCTTATAAGTTTCCCAAGTATTTTCCGGTCAGAATCTTTGCTTTAGAGTATATAAGACATATTATGAATTCAGATGATATCCATTTTGTATCTTTAAAGAAAAAGCAACAGCTTAGAATCAAGGGGCATATTGGCTCCTTCATCTGTAACAGTCGTGGTGTCGGGGAAGAAGTAGACAAGATTCTGAGAGAAATGAAGTTCTTCCTAAGCTTCCCATGGCATTATGACCCATGTGGGATCATTTCAGAGATGTGGGTGAAGAACAAGAACATCCTGTATTTTCATGTGTCCAAGCCTGAAATTGAGAAATTCACCAATCAGACAGTGTGGGAGCCTAACACCTTGGTCGAAGTGGAACAGCAGGCTCCCCCAACCACTGTGCCACCAACGACCACGCCACATGTCCCTAAGGAAAAAAGGCCTCGTCAAGATTGTTGGACAACTGAGAGGGGGGGGGGAGGTAAATCAGTTGTTACTGAGCTTAAACAATTATACTTCTTTTTAAAACTCTTTGCAGAAACACTAAATGATTATCACAATAATGCAGAGAAATAAACACAGGCACATTCAGCATCAGTCACATATAAGAGAAACACAGAGACAGATATTTTCCGAGGAAACCCATGCAGGGTAAAAACCTCTTTTTCTTTTATATGATAAGTAATGGT
>ML783489.1:208987-222435 GCA_009831015.1 Picea engelmannii | reverse complement strand
TGCAGGGTAAAAACCTCTTTTTCTTTTATATGATAAGTAATGGTTACATTCTTTACAGTATCATACATATGAGCACCAACTCATAATAAGGCTACAACCTCAGCTTTGCAAGCTGCAACTTGCTGAGAGCACCAACTCTCTGTTTTCTCTAGCTCCAACTAGAAGGAAGCACCGACTCCCTGGTTTCTCTAGCACCAACTAGAAGGAATCACCAACTCCCTGTGTTCAAGAACCCACCTGAACCTTTGAAGACACCAGTCCTCCCTAGCTCCTCCCAACCACCCTGAAATAAAAATCTTTGCTACTGAATTTATTACAGTGATAGAATGATCTACAGTGGCTTACTCGACTTATCACTGTTCTGCTGCATCTCGTTTCCCTTTCTGCCCCACTGCCTTTCTGCACATATCACTTGTGTTGTCTGGTCTTCTACGTTTTATGCTCTGTGCGCCATTTCCATTCTCTGCACAGTTCCTCTTCCTTGTAGTTCAGTTGCTGCACTCTCCTTCTTCTTCGCACATGAATCACCTTCACCAGCTACAATCACTGCCAACTCCAATCGCAACAGCAACAACCCCTATCTCTTCTCTATACCGTGTCTTTATAGCTTCTGTTCACCTTGTGTATGCAGTGTTCACAATGCCTCTGCATGCTGACTCTGCACCATTATCCTCCACCTCTCGAGTGTTCTGTTTGATTATCATCATGACTCTTCAGCTTCTCTGGCCGTTTTCCCACGCGTTCATCATTACTGGATGTTATGTTGAGATTCCTCAGTCTCTCTGGCAGTTGAGATTCTTCGTCTTCTCTATGACAGTCAAGCTCACCTTCTCTGTTTTAGTTACAGGATTCCACGCTCATCCATCTGTCAATTCCTTCTAAGAGTAGTCTTTCTTCACTTGGACGAAGCTTGGAGCTCTTCATATCTTCTGGCGATCACTCAGCGGTCTCTTCGACTTCTCTAGTAGACGTCATCAATGGTTTCTGGCAGTCTCACTGCGTCGTGCCTTAGTATCCCTCTGATTTTGTTTAAATTAATTTACATAGTTGGATATGCGGTGAGCAAATCTAGATGGTCAGTATTTGTGCTCTCAGATCTACGGTCTGGATTCGATTTCGGAGCCCCCTTGCCATTCTATCTTTAAGCGGAGGGGGGGGGGGGTCTGGAATCGGGTGCACATCTTATGAGTGGTCAGGATTAAAGTGTTCAAATCAACGTCTCTCATGCGATTCTGAACCCCCCTTTCCTTTCTATCTTTAATACAGGGGGGGGGTGGGTCCGGAATCGGGCACGCATCTTTCGAGCGGTCAGGATTAAAGTGTTCAGATCAATGACTCTCATGCGATTCCGGACCCCCCTTGCCTTTCTATATTTAATATAGGGGGGGTCCGAAATGGTGGAGTATTGACGAAGGGCCCCACTCCTGTCGTGTCACCTTCTATATCGTTCTACACCTGACCGTGCGACAAGACTCAGCTCCTCTTTGTCCTCTGACATCTGTCCATCTCTCGCTGATGTGGCCAAGGGTTGTGACCTTAGCCTTATCCCATCGGGGCTACTGCCACATGTCACTTTGATTCATTACCCACATGTGCCTGAATTGTTGAATCAGTCTGACACTTGTCACTACCTGGTTGTGCCACGTGTCGCTTAGCTGACGTGGTCTATTGACGTGGGTCAAGTCAATGGTCTAGATCATATCTTGATCTGACAGTTCAGGTTCAGTCAGGATTTCACTTTGGCATTTCCCGATGGTAAATATCGTGCAGCTCTGGTCCAATCTGACGGCTGACGGGATTTCTGAATGAGATCAAATGGTTGTGGATCTCTGTCTTCCTTCTCCTCCACTGTGGATCCTTGAGCCTTGCTGCGTGTGTTTTCCTCAACGTTGTTTCTCCTGAGATTTCACGTCTGAATCCCCAAGGGATTTTATCCCACTTATCCTGCCATCTCCACTATTTGTACTTGCCATCAATGACAAGCATACTAGCATACTACCTGTTAAACCTTTGTCAACAAATATTTATCTCCGCCTGTCATGGAGGTATCATCTGAAGAGTTTCAATTGCACACTGAGAGGCCCAAGACAATCTTAGTTCCTGGCCCGATTGGAGAAAAATAAACCCCGCCTACCACAGTGACCAAGTCTTTTGTTCCACCCTTCGATTCGAGCCTCCATAAGGATATTACCCCAGTATTGCCGAAGAAAACCACAGACTCCCCTTTGAACACTCAACCAGGCAAGACTGGGCCCAAGCTGAGCATTTTCGAGAAGTACGTGCTGATCAAGAAAAAGAACCAGACCCTTACAAGTAGTACTTGCGCTCAATTTTGGAAGCAGACGTCGATGATGCAGCATAGGTTGTTGTCTGCATTTGACACAGAAAAGGGTAGACTGCACATGGCCTTCCTCCAAGCATAGGTACCAGATCCCAAGGTGATCACCGACTACAAGAGGGCCACCTTCGAATTCCAGACGAAGGACGTGCACCCAGCCGATCAGATGGATCTGCACAAGCAGACCGGAGAAATAGTTTTCTATACGTTGGCGCATGATTCCGCTTCTGCAGCCAAATTGCAGGTGTCACTGAACAATGTTCAAACACAACTCAAAATGGAGAAGATTTCATCATTCGCAAAGGACAACCGGATCAAAACTTTGGAGGAGTTGGTCCTCAAGATCGGTTATGATCCTTCGAACGTCAAAGCAACAGAAGAAATGATAAAGAAAAATAACGTTGATATATCATCCTTGAGGAAACAACCGAAGCTCCCACCCACAGAGGACTCATAGGTGAAGGAGATAGCAGAGAAAGAAGGTGAGAAGGATGAGATGCTAAAGCTACTCATGGAGCAGAATGCACAGCATAAAGAAATGGAATATGAGATGGAGAAACTGTTAAAGCAGAAAGAGAAACTGAAGCCAATGGAAGTCATTCCATTGAGTGCTATCCCAATTGTAGGAGTGAGCATAGCTTCAGTGACAGCAGTCCCATCCATGACTTCTCAGGAGAAGACAACCGAGCTGGATGAGTCCATGGAAATGATGAACCTGCAGGAGACAGAGATCAGCAGGCTAAAAAAGGATATTGAGAACCTGCAGGAACTCAAATCTTCCTTCCAGACCAGCCTATCCAGGGAAAAGCAGGTAACAGAATAGCTCAAGCAGGAGTTATAGCAGCTCCAGAAGCAGACAGTGGCAGGCAAGACATTGGCCGAGGTGAAGGAGAGTGTATGGACAGACATCACTAAGTCCATGAATGAGATATGGCCAATGATCTAGATCATGTTTGAGCAAAATGAATTGGTCCAAAGGAGAAAACAGGCCATCAAGAAGATCAGATTAGAATTGGCGGAGATGCCAACATAGGCGAATGATATCATCAAGTTCCTCAATTCTAAGACCAGAGAAGAGATAAAAGAGTTGAAGATCGAGGACAGAACAGAGACCATCCTTGAGGTCAAAAGAGTTTTGACTAAGAGAGGATTAATTCTTCAACTGGAAGAAAAGGTTCAGACCATGGACCTAGGGGTACAGAGATTCTTCAGCAAGATTGAAGCTCTCCAGAAGAAAGGTCTACCTGGTCTGAAGGTTATTAATGATAAAATGATGACGCTCCTAGATTACAAGAAGAGATTGGCTAAGGTGTCTAGGGACAGTTCAAAGTTTGTAGGGATTCAAGGGAGCATAATCGGAAAGGCATTCTTGGATGCCCTCCAGTGGGCTATCAGCATCCAACATGAAATTCGATACATATTCCTCACCAAGCCTACATTCGCCAAGTATACAGAAATGGACGAAGTGTATCGAAGACTGCTCAAAGTCAACGTGCCCAGTCATCTCAGATGGGAGGAACTTTGTGATCTGATCGATTAGAAGATGAGCTATCCAGGTCCAGTCAGCTGCCCAGTCAGATGAGGTCGTGCAAAGGCTTCATCAATGGTCTACCCCAGAAATCAGCGTGCAGTTACACCAAGTCATCAAGCAGTTCCTAGATTTAGGAAATTTGTTAAATTAATTAGGCTAAAAATAGATTTAGCACGTCCTGGTCATTAATGATAGGACCGTTTGTAATTTGAGTTATAAATACTTCACCTTTTGAAGTATTGGGGGTTTTTGATCTTCACACCCTAACGCTATCAGACTAATATTTTTGAAGAGATCTTCCATTAATAAAAAGGAGGCCCTTTTACAGGATTCTTGTGTGTATTCACTAGTGATGTTTAATCTCTAAGTTGAATGTTATTCTTGCTTTGTGATCATCTTGTTTTCTAATTCTAATATTTAAGAGTAACGAATGTTGCAGGATTTATCTCGTATACCCTATTTCTGACTCGAAATATTTTAGTGTTTATCTTCTGGTGTTTTCAATTAAGAAATTCTTAATTGCTTCTTAGTTGAAATTATCTTTCTCATCTTTTCTTCTGTCCATCATTTAAGCTACTAAAAGATCTAGTGAGTATATTATCTCACCCTGTAGAAGTCTTCCTTCACGTTTATGGCTTGTATTTCATATTTTATTAAAACACAGACCCCATAGCCCAATGGATGTGTAGACTGTCTCAACCAATTCAAAAAACACTTTGACAACAAAACTGACCTATTTCTTTACCTAGCCTAATATCTAAAATTGGAAACATAGCTAAATCATATAGAGAGATCCCTCTCTGAAGTTGGAAGGGCTAGATCCCAGCTTCAAAAGTGGTTGGATAAAGTTACCTTTGTAGATTTCTTCTGTTTTCAACCTCTAGGAAATTTACCAAGTGCTAACATAGTGGCACATTTCATACCATGTCAGAAAACCAGTGACACAACTCACATTGCGAATCTATTTTTCAAAGAAGTCATTCGACTTCACAGCATACCAAGGAGCATAGTTTTGGATCGAGACACCAAGTTCGTGGGACACTTCTGGAGAACCTTATGGAAAAATATGGGGACAAACTTATCGTTCAGTTCAGCTTATCATCCTCAGACGGATGGACAGACATAAGTTGTGAATAGAAGTTTGGGAGACTTGTTGAGGAGCTTGGTGACAGAACACCAGAGTTAGTGGGACAATATTCTACCAGAGGCGGAATTTGCATATAATGACTCACTAAACAGAAGCACGGGGAGGAGTCCATTCCAGATTGTTTATGTGATGCAGCCAAGAGGATTTTTGAAATTGAGAGATTCAGAACAGAATGCAACTAGGAGTGCTAATGCAGAATATTTTGTCGAAGCAATGAAGGAACTTCATAGCCAGGTGAAGGAGCGGTTGCAGAACTCGAGCCAGGATTATAAGCGCAGAGCAGATCAACACAGGCGACAACTTCAATTTGAAGTTGGTGATTTGATTCTTGCACACTTGAGAAAGGAAAGGTTCTCGAGAGGAACATACAATAAACTGAAAATGAAGAAAATTGGACCATGTAAGGTCTTGAAGAAATTTGGGGCAAATGCTTACGAGATTGAATTACCCGATGGGATCGGAATTTCTCCAATATTCAACATCTCAGATTTGTACCCATACAAAGCTGAAGAAGGTAGTGAACAACCAGAGGTTCAGTGGAGAAAACAGATACCAATTGCAGAGAAGCCACAAATGAAACGCATACTCGACAAAAGAGTTAGTAAGAGGACCAGGCGAAAGGAATATTTTGAATACTTGGTCAAGTGGAAGGGACATCTAATTGAAGATGCCAGCTGGGAAAATGAAACAGAGATCCAGAAGCATGGACAGACCATGTGAGAGCTCATGGATAGCATCCCATGAAAATTTTCAAGCGAGGGAGTATGATGCAGGACCATCGCTAATAACAAGCAAGCATGGTACAAACGTCGACGCATTTTGGCACATGATGAATTGTTTGAAATGTTTTGAAGTTGGATACGCCAAACTTAAATGAGACAATTAAGAAAGGGAATACTTGTAGATTGTAATCATACCTTAAGTGTCCCACTCTCATCCGAAGGATTAAGAGGCATTTATGTTAGTAAATGTAAGTAGGTAGCTTTAAATTCTTAGATTAGACATTTTTAGGAGCCAGAGAGAATACGGATATCGACACCCTCACTTGTATCATTGTATTATTAGCATAATCAATCAAGAGAGAATAGAGAAGAAGAAGCAGAAAACTGCGTAGAAGAACCCATGTACAGAAGTTCTGAGATTAATATATGAAGCTTGATTCAGACTCATGGTGTTCAAATACTTTCTGTGTATGCATGACTGAATGTTATGCTCATGATTGTTTTACTCTTTCTGTTATATATTTTCTTTGATGTGTGAATGTATGATTTCATGTTGAATGTCTGAAATCTGAAGAGAGGGAGAGTAAAGAATGAATTTCAATTGTTTCTCTATCTGAGCAAGAGTTTTCCTGCAAGGAGTGCAGTGAAATTGTCCGCAAGGTGTGCATTGACAGAAGTCAGAGTTCGTCTCTGCAAGCTCAGGAGGGATAACATTGTTCTCATTCTCACAGAAGTGAAAGTTAACCACAAGAGCCATGCAAGGTGTGCGTAGGCTGAGTAGAGTCTTAGAGGTTGCAACTTGAGCAAAATTGTTGAAGGACTGTTGTCATGGGGAGTGTGCAGAGTCGAAGAGGTTCAAATACTTGGAAGTATTTGAAGGATTACCGCAAGGAGTGCATGCAGGAGTCTTCTTGAAGACCCAAGTTGTGGAGAAAGATCAGGAGGGATAGAGTCTTCGAGGTTGTCGAAGAGAAGCTAAAGAGGGCTAGTTCCTCGAAGTGTTGAAAGAAGGCGCAACGACGTTGTTTGCAGGTGGACAAGTTTCTTGAAAGAATACCTGTTCCATTTCACAGGAGTCCTCAAGGAGGAATTGGACGGTCAGAATTCTCCATGGAGAATTTGCGAAGTCCCGAGGACTATCAGATATTACAGAGGAGCAGGGGAGTTACGGAAAGCGTATTTCTAGGTGCAAGCTCAGGAGAAATCGGGCTGTAGGATTTGAGCCAACAAGGGTTATTGGATTCACTTTCATAATCTCATTTCGTGGATTTACGAGTTGAAAGTTTAAAACCTTTGCATCAATATTCACGAGTGGCAAAGTCACGAGAGAATCAAAACCATCCATTGGAGGAGGACAGGTGGCATATATCAAGGGATCTCGCGAACTCGGAGGTTCGCAAGGTGAAAGCCCAAAGATTGGGTGCTCCAAGTCATGAGTGGCGAAATCACGAGGAGCTAGGACAGTCGTAGGATCCAGGTTAAGGGGGGACCATTGGATCAGAGTCTCATTGTGCCTATCATGCATTCGGGGGTTTCGTGGATTGAAGAGCGAAAAGCTTAGCATCAGGATTCACGAAGTCGCGAAGTCCGAAACTCCAAAAAGGCAGGAAGTTTCGTTGTGGGATCCGCGTTGACGACGTGTCGTAATTTCAGCATTTCATCATATCAGCGGATAGGAAGTCGAGACTTTTGTGTCAAAAGTCCCGAAGTCACGAGTTGCGATAAGGAGTAGCGAGGAGTTTGGGATCTCGGCACTTCGGGTGTCGGGATACAAGGGAGGTAGCACTTTGGGAAGCGAAGTCGTGAAGTGCCGAAGCTGGGGACGAGGGACACGTGGTAAAATTGCAAGGTGGGCCCGTACGATAGATAGGCGGACACATGTCACCTAGTGAAAGGAGTCAACACCCGTTGACCTCTCACGTCTCAGGGATTCGTGAGATAAGGGAACGAGAGTTCAACCCTTCGACTCGCGAAGTCGCGAGTAGTGAGAACATGAGGAGAAAAGTCAACATTGCTTCTCGGGGTTTCATGAAAGGAAGGTGCCAAGGTTGGATGCCACAACTTGTGAAGTGGCGAGTAGCGAGAAGAGCTAGCGTTAAGCTTAGCTAGTGGTCACGCGTGGAGGGCACTGAGAAGAGAAATAGCTATACCCATTTCGTGATCTCAGGTATATTGAGATTGGAAAAGAAGAGTCGGGAGCCTCGACTCACGAACTTGCGAGTGGCGAGTTGTGACAAGAACCTTTTGGGTTAGGCCTTGGTCATAGTGTTGTGGTCGCATGGAGAAGTGGAGCTTCTAGAAGGACCTGTGGATCAATAATTTGTGATTCTAGCAGGGAATCTAAAGAGCCGATTCGGCTCGAGGGAGATAAAGAACGATCCTGTGAGCAGATCTCGACCCGAGGGCCGATAGGTCTGCATCACATGTTTTGATAGTCTTTTCTGTTTGTTGTGGGGATTGTTACGTTCTCAAAGTAATCAGGTCAGTTGGTGAAGGTGTTGGTGGCATGTATTGTATGTAACCTAAGCTTGGTGGGAACCTTAATATATGAAATTTCGATAATGCTTTGCCTGAAAGGTTTCTAGTCATGACGGTTGAGTGTATCATATTTCTTCTTTGTGTGTAAATATACTGTGTTATTATTATAGCTTTTCTGAGTTGTTCTTTGTAAGTTCATTGATATTTTCCTTTAGAAACTTCCAATGCCGATTGATGCTGACATGGCGTCACTGAATCGGGTTTCATTAAATAAAACCTAGAACTCATCTGGTGGGTTAGGATCACACTCGGGACTTCATTCATGTCAAACATGTTAAATTGAGTTAGAAAATGTGACTGTCGATGTCGGGAGAGCCTTGGGGATCGACGTTCAAAAAGTAAAAAATAACGCGCAGTTTTCTTCATGGGTTATCGTCCTTCGAAACTCCCGACCCCGCAAATGTTTCAGAAATCTGCGATCGACGATTATTATTTCATTTCTCATTCAACGCTTATTCTTCTAACCTTTTGCCGATGCTGAATGGATCGGTTGTTGTTGATATCCTTGGTAAAGCTTATTCGAAGAAATGAGAGACTTTCTTGTGCCGATGCCAATGAAGATCGGCGCTCATTATTTTGGTTTTCATGAATAGTTCTTATCGCATCATAAGTCTTTCCAATGCCAAATTTCTTATGTGGGTCGGGGATAAGTTTTGACTGTCAATCCTTTAATTAAATGTTATTCCTTTTGAGTTATGGTATTTTTCACATGTTCAAGAAAACTTTTAAATACTTAAATGAGATACGAGATGATAAGCAAAGGCAGCAATTTTCATATTGAAGTAGAAATAGACATTGCAAGAGATCAAGTGGTACCCAAAAAGTGAAATTTGACGAAGAATTTTTAGGGTGTGTTGAGTGCTCAACAAATGTCGACTTACTGGGTGAAAGTAGAATCTCTGTTCTTCCCCCAAGGCTCGGCTGATATGGAAGCTGGTGGAGAACTTAATTGGTTTTTAAATCAGAGCCCCTGTTATCTTTGCATTTGAATTTCTTTGATTGATGCTTCCAGGCCTGACCGTGGGGTTTTTAACCTTTATTCCTCCTTTTTTTCCTGTAACCCTGAATCATGCTCCTTTTGAAAAAATCTAGTAAAGTATTCACTGGCATGAAGCCTTTAGTTACCTTTAATCACTTGCTACGGTGTTTCTTCGCTACCAACAAGCATCCATAGCCCCAACAGAGTCACCCTGACATCAAAGACCTTGCTCCGCTACCGGCGAGTGTCCATAGCCCCGATGGAGATATTTGCATACCCTCTCCCACTGTTCACTCATTTTGGTATAGCTAAATTTTATTTCAGCATGATGCCCTGAGCGAGCGGGAGAAGATGGTGTATGTTTATTTGCAAGGTGAGATGGTTAAGGTGGGTCCTCTACCAGCTTCATCTTCTGGGTCCATGTAGTCCTTTCCATCTTTCCTTCATTCCCTTAAGGTCTTAAAAAACCACTAAGTAGACACTTCTGGCATTTCTCCAGAGTTGTTCATTTTCTCAAGTTAGACAAAGGACTCCTCAAAGTAACCACAAGTCCTCCAGTTCTTCTCGTGTTTGTAAGTGAGCGACGAGTTAGAAACAGAGTTTGCTATGTCGCATGGTTTTAAGGTCAAACATTGTCTTGCTGAACACACTCTCAAAAGCACAGAAAACTAGAAGGTAAAGAAAACAACAAGAAAAAACATTTCGCAATCGTGAAGATACTAAACAAAGAACATAACACACACATTTTTTTTATTTTTTATTTTTATTTAAATCTTAAATTTCTTATCGAAAATATTGTTTTAGGGCCTGGTCATTCACTGGAAGGGAATCAGTTACACCCCTTAGATTCTGTAACCGATAAGTGCCCACCCCAATTTTTTCAGCTACTCAGAAAGGTCCAAGCCATAGATTTTGAAACTTAGAGTGTTTCCCTTTCAGTTCATTTTCTTTCTCCCATTTCAGGACTAAGTCACCTATTTCAAAATTCTTCTCTTTAGCCTTATGCTTGTCAAACCACCTTTTCACTATCTTCTGGTGAGCTATGAATTTTGACTTAGCCTTTTCCCTTTCTTCTTCCAACATGAGCAGAGTGTTGATTCTTTGTTGTATGGCCGATGAAGGTTCTTCGCTGGAATCTTGGGCTAGCCAAAGAGAACAAAGATAGAGCCCATTTGGGAGGATGGCTTCTTTCTCATAGACCAATAAGTACAGGGAATTCCCTATAGCTTATTTGGGTGTGACTCTATTGGCCCATAGAGCATTATGGAGTATATTATGCCAATTCCTTTGGTTATTTGCAACCGTCTTCTTTAATATCCTCACTAGGTTCTTGTTAGTTGATTCTGCCACACTGTTTCCCTGTGGATAATAGTTTGCAGAGTACTTAATTATGATTTCTTTGTCCAGAGAAAACTCCATTAATAGGGTGGAAGAAAAATAAGTTGCATTATCAAAGACCAGGACAGAAGGGACACCAAACCTTATGATTAGTTGTTGTTCTATGAATTGGATTACTACCTTCTCATTTACGTGGGTCACAGGAATGGCCTCTGCCCATTTTGTGAAATAATCTATGGCATTAAGAATATACTTGTGTAGTTTTGAAGAAATCGATGTAATTTCTCCTATGATATCCAACCCCCATTGCTCAAAAGGCTTAGAGACAGTCATAGGTTGGAGTGGGACTGCTACTCTCTTCTCCTTTCCAATGCTCAATTGACAAGTCTTACAATTTCTAGCGTATGTATGAGCGTCTTTGAACAAGGTGGGCCACTAATAACCAACTCTCAAAATCTTATGAGTGGTGGTGTTTCCTGTAAATTGTCCCCCAGCAAAGCCATCATGGAGCTCCTTTAGTACTTTGGTTGTGTCTTCACATTCTAGGCATATTAACAGTACCCCATCATAATTGATTCGAAAGAGTACCGAATTTATAAAGCGATATTGCGCAGAATTTAACCTGAGAGCTCTCCTTTCACTAGGGTTGAGATTTTCTGGACAAGTCCCATGGTGTAGGAGATAAGTTAAATCTTTATGCCAAGACACCTGTCCTGGGGAGATGTACGATACTTCACCACACCATAGTGTCATTTTGTTCTCCCATCCAGAATATTCATTGACTTGGTCCTAGGCTTCGGCTGCAAGTCTGCACAATCCTTGTCCTTTTACTAGTTTGGTAGGTTTTATATCTAGATCAAATTCTTGGACTACTTTCATCCAATTCCCTCTTCTTTCCCCCATTTCTTGTTGAGTAAACAAGGATCAAACTGCAGGGTGTGGCACAATCACTTTAGTGTGGTTCTTGAGTATGTAAGACTTGAAGTGTTTTACTACCTTATATACCACATAGGCCTGTTTGTCTATAGCAGGGTAATTGAGCTCATCTCCTTGAATATTAGTGCTCATGAATGACACTTTGGCCTTGTTGTTTTCATCATCCTTCTGAGTCAGTACTGCAGCTAACAATTGGTCGGCGGTGAAAGTATAGAGGAAGAAATCTCTATTGAAATCGGGACTTTGTAATACCGGTGCCCGGTATATAGCGGTTTTGATGTTTCTTAAAGAATCTTTTCGTTCATCATCCCATTTAAATTCGGCATATTTGTGAATCATCTTTTGTAAAGGTTTGATAATTTTTGCAAAATCGGGAGTGAATTTCCTCACAAAATTTATTTTCCCGAAAAAGGACTGCATGGCTTTCTTGTTGTGGGACAACGGGAGTTGAGTTGTGGATTTAATCCTTTATGGATCTATGTGGATGCCTTCTTCAGATATAATGTGACCTAAAAACGCAAAGGTTTCACTTCGGGTTTTAACGGGATAGTGTGTTGAATGATGCAAGTATCATATATTTTCAGATCTTGATAGGACCACGCGAAGACATCTTGGTATTTTCTGAACAATTTGAGATAATATTTCCTTTCCTGCTTAGATATAGTCTTTCTGAGATTCACATTCTTTGGATTTTCTAGGGTCCCAATATTTATAGTTTCATGTAGGTGAAAAGAGCTATCAGTATTTGCATTTTTAGGTCCCTTAAATCGCTCTTTCAGATCAAACAGGTTTTCGAGATTCGCTATTCCTTTCAAGATTGTGTGAGACTTCAATTTATCAATAGGTTGTCCTGCCCAAGGATCAGTCTCTACCGATTTCTCTTGGAATACTTCATCGTGAATAGCCAAATCTTTGAAATTATCTTGGTTAGTCAAGAAGTTTATGATCTGTTCATCTCCTTCAAAGACTTTCCAACTAGAAATGTTATTAGGCATCGATGGTTTGTAGAGCATCTCCACAGTGAATTGGGAGGCTTCATAATCCTCAAGAGGCAAAAGCCTGGAAGTGGCTGTGGCTAAGGAGTCAGAAAGAATATTCT
This sequence comes from Picea engelmannii, assembly GCA_009831015.1. Classification (NCBI taxonomy): domain Eukaryota; kingdom Viridiplantae; phylum Streptophyta; class Pinopsida; order Pinales; family Pinaceae; genus Picea; species Picea engelmannii. The sequence continues at coordinate 209,807 of ML783489.1, read as the reverse complement.
TTGCTCTAGGGATCATTGTAATATTGAAGGCTTCAAATGATCTATTAACCTATGCACCTCCTGTTGATAGTTCTTTAGGTGAGGATAATTGCAATGTATAGTATTCCTTATTTGTCTAACGATAATTTCAGAATCTCTGAAAACCTTCAATTCTTTGACATTCGAGTCTATAGCTTTCTTTAATCCTTGTACTAGAGCTTCATATTCGACAGTGTTGTTCGTGCACTCAAATTATAACCTACATGATAGGAAATGGAATTTACCTTTAGGATCAATGAGAATACACCATGCTCCTGATCCTTCTTGCGATTTAGATCCATCAAAATATAAAGTCCAAATTTGTAAATGCCAATCGCCTTTTTCCTTTTCCTTGTCAATTTCTTGCTCTTCCATCTTTTGTTTCATAATCTCTAATGTAGGGCCTTGAAAAAAGAGCGTTTCTTATGTCGGTATCGGTGACTTCTCTTGAAAAAACATTTCATAATTTTGAGTAAGAGGGACATTGGATAAGAGAGGAGAAAAGTTTCCAAAGTGTGAATCACAGGAATAGTTGCCCAACACAGGGAAATATGTGGATGATGGTTCATTCAGGGTTTCTAGATCAATGATCTGTTGACGGGCGTAAGTGACACCTCATCAACTAGAAGAACAGGTCTGGTTTGTGGTTGTCTAAGTAACCCAAGTTGTTTGGTGTAACTTGTCCTGACGAGTTTAATGGCTCTATTAGACAATCTAAGGTCCTAAAATAAAGAAAGGAAATAAACTAACTAATATTAAAACTATGATATATATATATATATATATATATATATATATATAT
>ML783489.1:176690-208869 GCA_009831015.1 Picea engelmannii | reverse complement strand
AACTTACAAAATCAATGTAAAGATAATTGTTTTTGAGAAGCAGATAAAGAAAGCACATTTTTATATTTTCTTTTTTCTAATTGTAAATCTAATAAAACTTGATTTAACTAAGTTAGGAAACAAATATGTACAGATGGTCAAAGCCAATCTAAACTTTCTTGTTTCACTAATACATAAAATGACATAAACTAGAAGTAAGTGAAACTAACCTGATATAGGTTTTTGATATGTGTTTGTGCCTCTGTACGAACCAAGAGCATCTAGTTGTCCAGTCTTCAAAAGAAATCTGTAGTAAACTTATATTGAATCTATCCTGAATAAATTCTAGGAATATTATTTGCATCTAGGGTTTAATAACAGAACATCTAACACATGTGATACAATAATTTTATAATGACAAATGATTACAATCAGATAAATCTGTGTGTGAAACATTCGTATTCATGTATCAATTAAAACATCCAAGAAAAATTATGATATCAAAATTGAGACTGGTGATCACAGTTATCACATATGGAACAACAAATCATGAATGATAGCTACATCATAAATATCACAGAACATAACATGTGATTAAGACTAAATCCATCCAACATATTAATATTCCAAGATAAGAGAAAACAAAACATCAATGAAACAACATTCACAATGGTCTAAAGCCAAAATGTTATGCATTGTTCCATTAAGTCCTGAAAATCATTCGTCCACCATTGGTTCCAGGCCAAGATGATTTTCTTTACAAAATGTAGAGTATTTAAACAGTTTTAAAATCCTATTTTCCCAATCTCTAGGATAGGGTGAGATCTGATAAGATCCATAATATTAATAAAATAGAGGGCTTCTAGCCACTCATAACTGAGTTGTTTCTTTTCAAAAATTAATAAAAGTTTTCATTTTATATTACAAAAATAAACAGGACTAAAATACTAATCTAATCGAACATGTTCCAGCCCAGAAAATCAGCATCAAGATCTACCATGCCCTGAAAACGAAACAAGAACAAGTTAGATAGTTATTGGCAACTAATTTCTACTTTTTTATTTAACAATGACTTGGCCATAGAATCGACATATTCTGTAGCCAGTCTGATCTTAGAAAATGAAATCTAATTTTAAACCAAATCAATTTTAAAAGATTGCATGAATATACTAAGATGGAAAAACCGTTTTACCATTTCAACCAATCGACTAAAAATGGATCAGAGTAGCTCATAATTGATTATAACTTTGACACTGTCTACATTTTTTATCACTATGTTACCTGTCCTTTTGTAGCATTTAGCTTGTCTCTCAGCGTTAGCCATGAGGTCTAGATTTTCCTTTCTCAGCAATTCATTTTGCATTGTAAGCATTTTAATCTGAGCCTAGAGGATGAGAAAATCAATGTAGTATTGTTCAATCCAGTGCAGACAAACCTCACACTGTACAGAAGGAACGACACGCTGACGAAGTGTAAAGTCAAGCCTGGTTGTATCGACATTACCTGTTATGTACCTTTGATCAGGCTTAATACCAGTGAACCCATCCTTTCCCTTGAGACATAGAGGAAGATTAGTAACAAAGTCATATGGTTGAGCATGATTAGATATGTAACAATCTGGATCTTCCAAGGCCAAGAAGTTTTCAATTTTAGGATCTAAGGCCTCGTTGATTTCGATTGGGCCAATCGAAGTCAAATGCGGTTTGGCTTTATTTCTTAGCTTTCTCGAAATGAGTCGACCAACTCTTTTATTCTGAAACCCTAACGCTGTGTGTTTCTGTTTTGATTGTTTGCAAAAATTGTCGACATAGGGTTTCACAGTGGCGTTATGGACAGCATCCAGATCAAGCACAAAAGGTTCATTCAACTCAAAACTAAAAGCATGTTTCTCATGTAAGGGTTGACTGGGAATTACCTTGTCCTGAGGGTTTGTATTTGGCTCATTGCTTGGAATGTCAAATTGTTTTTCGACCAATGGTTCACCCGAATTAGGGTCTTCTATAGGAATGGTAGAAACAAAACCATTTATTGCTAGAAATCCATCCCAACAATCACCTATAGTTGTAAAGTGGTGAGTTAACAGAATTTTGATTAATCCATGGTGGAAAAGACTAGAGTCGAGGCTCTGTTTTTTATACCTTTTAGATATCTTGTACAGTCTTCTCAGCAAATAGAAAGGCATATTCAAATGATAACCTATGAAGTTCATAAGAAACCATATATGATAGAGAAAAAATAGACCATAACGACCCTCATAGGTCACAAACTGTTTAAGGATCAACAACAGACCATGACACCTACGTTTAATCAAAGAAACATGGATACCTTTCTCACAGCAGTTGAATTTCCTGGATGTCATGAAGAGGTTCCATGACACTTATTCTACTTTTGAATTCTTGAACCACTTATTTTCAATGGATGGAAGCCCTATGGCTTCACTGACAAACTCCTCAGTGACCTCTAACTGGATATCACCAATTTTCGCCCTACACCCATCAAAAGTATGTGAAAATTCCTTAGCCACATGAAGGTTATACCCTTCGAATCTTTTGATGAAGGCCTCCCAACCCTGACTTTTCAAATATTTGAATGCATCATCATGAGATAGCAATGCTTGAGAGCCATTCAGCTCTACTCGGACAACAGGAGCCATTAGAAATATAATTGGATTGTAACAAGGATGACTCGAGACAACTCTAGATTCAGATGGCAGTAGCAAAAGGAATAATTCTGAGCGGATAAAATGGAAACTAACAAAGAAAAACCCCTGTGCAATCATAGTATAAACACCGAGGGTTTGATCATGATTCATTACCATACCTAATAATGAAAACTCTACATACAGAGCACAAAAGAAACCTCCAACCCAAAATGAAAGGCTTATAAATTTACTCTACCAGCAAAATGGATTAAGTACAGGGTACAATGTTTTCACACTAATTCTCATGACTAACATGACTATTAATTTTTGTACAAGGATTAACTATATTAACACACAAAAGTTTATAATTGAAATGAAAACCAATATGGAAATTATATCAATACTCTAAACAATCAAAAGGTAGACCATTCAAGTATTAGGTTTAGATAGGGAACAAGCATGATGGTCTTTGAAAAGAATAGCCTGTGTAGAAAACATAATAGGAAGCTAGGTTTTCATTGTTTGATTCATGCTTTCAGTCATGAATCAAAGATGAAAACCAAAATGAAAATGCAAACTTTAAAATATTAATGAACATATTTTACAATCCAGTAATCATCTCTAAATGATAATATTTACAACATGGGGTAAAGGCAGCTACAGAAAGTGTCGTTTGTCATTCAAATAACGAAATTATTGTAGGGCTGCCAACAATGGTGACTTACTAGGAGAAGTAGTTATCTCTGCATCACTAGAGAATCCATGTTAGGACAGATAAGAATGGTTAAAAATTAAGGAGCATTCGATAGCAAATCAAACATCCCAATCAAACTCAAAAACCTCACACAGTCTAGTGTCAGATGTCTTTCTGTCCAAAAGCAATCTAGTGAAAGGTTGTAATTACGAGAGAGACGATATTTAGGCTAATGACTCTGATACTGTTGACAGGACCACTGCTACCAGAAGGTGTCCATAGCCTCGGCAGGGATGTCAATTAACCCACTCTAACACCTCTAACCTATCCAAGAAATATCAATTCAAGATGAAGGGCATTTTACGATCAATATCAAAATTTATACCTGATAATTTTCTTGAACCCGACATTGCTTCGCTACCAGTAGGCCTGTTCAAGACCTCGACGAAGTTGTCTTGGCATCATACATGCATTTACCTGCTACCGATAGACCTGTTCAGTATCTCGGCGGGTTTACAACATTTTCAACGACTCTCTAGAAGTTATTTCCAATTTGACATACATTTCATGATCTTCAGGAGAGAGGGGTGGTGCTAAAAATTTCAGATTTTGAAACACTTGATATTTTTTAATCTTAATTTTTCGCTTGACAACCTTCATCATGATTTGAATTTAGTTTTCTGATAAGAATAAATTTTCGAGGTCAGGAAGGCATACTTGAGTTGTCTACTTTAAAACAGGGACATTCTAAAGAGTTTAATGATGATCGTATCTTCTCATGATTATAAAGTGAAACCAGGAAAACTATTCTGAACAGGAAGTTTCTTTTTCTAGTCCTGGTTTTTAGTAATTTACCACGCTGATACTTTGAAATGACCTTGACTGTTTATTTATGATGAGACATTATGGTTTCCTTTCATGAATTAAATGGTGACACAGACATAAATTTATTCAGAAAACAGTGAAAACCAACAAAATGAAAAGAACCAAAATCGAAAAACAAAAAGAAAAATTAAAAGAAGAAAAATATGTACAGAGGTGGATCTGGAATCATCAGTAGAAATAATTTTTTAAAGTTTGGCCATTCACCGGAAAGGTGTCTGGCTGTCCCTCCAAATTGTGTAGACGAAAAGAGCTAGGACCTAGATTTTCAGACACTATGAAAGGCCCCAACCACAGATTTTGGAACTTAGTGTGTTCCCCTTTTCCTTCATGAGATTTATCCCACTTGAGAACTAAGTCTCCGACATCGAAATTCCTATCATAGGAAGAATTCGAATCAAACCAACTTTTCACAATTTGCTGGTGCTGATCCAATTTCTACTTTGCTTGTGCTCTTACTCCTCCAGTTTTAACAAGGCATTAATTTGATTTTCAAGGGGAGGGCATTCCTCCTCTTGAACTTTTTGAGATAATTGCATAGAAGGAAGCAAAACATGCGGAGGGAGAATAACTTATCTTCCATAGATGAGAAAGAAAGGGGATTTTCCGACATAGGCTTTTGGGGTGACCCTATCTACCCAAAGTGCATTATACAATGCATTGTGCCAGTTCTTGTGATTTTCTAGAACTTCCGTCTTGATGATCTTGATTAAATTTTTGTTTGTTGATTTTGCTAAACCGTTTCATTGAGGGTAATAGCTAGTAGAATATTCCAGTTTAATCCCCTTTTCTAAGGAAAAAATGTTCATATCAAGAGATGAAAAGTAAGAAGCATTATCAAAGACTAGACATTCGGGGATACCGAACCAGATGATGATATGAGAGTTGAGGAAAGATACTACCTGACTTGTATTCACCACTTTCAAAAGTGCAGCTTCAGACCATCTGGTAAAATAATCCGTTGTTGTGATGATATACTTGTGTTGTTGTGAAGAAGCAGGATTAATTGGTCCTATGATGTCAAGACCCCACTGCTGAAAAGGTGAATCTACAGTAACAGGCTGCAAAGGGAATGCCAGCTTTTTCACCCATCCAACAACCTTTTGGCAGATTATACATTTATGACACAACGCATGGGCATCTTTAAATAGTGTGGGCCATTAGTACCCAACTCTTAACACTTTGTGAGTAGTGGTGTCTCCATCGAAGTGTCCACCAACCTCACCTGCATGAAGTTCATATAGTACTTTCTCTGCTTCATCCTTTTCCAAACAACGCATAAGAACACCGTCAAATTTTTTTCGAAATAATACATCATTTATTAACTGAAAAGGTGTGGATTTTAATATTAGTGCTCTTTTGTTCTTAGGATCAAGATAGAGAGGGTTAGATCCATGTGTCAAATAAAATTTTATATTTTCATACCACGAATTGACAACAACTTGTGCACAATTGATTCGATTCTCATTGTGTTGATTTACAGTTAAGGTGTTAATTTGATCTTCATGTTCTTTAACTGAGTCAACGACTAGTTTACATAAGCCTTGACCTCTAACAATCTGTGCAAGGGTTATTTCGAGGTCATATTCCTGTAAAGATGTCATCCAATTAGCCCTTTTCTCACCCAGTTGTTTTTGTACTAACATGTTTCTTACAACTGGGTAGGGAACGATTACCTTGGTTCTGGATTTTAGAAGGTACGACTAGAAGTGTTTCATTTCTTTAAAAACAACATACGCCTATTGATATATAGCTGGATAGTTAAGCTCTAATCCTTTGAAAGCTGATCTCATGAAGGCAATGGGTATCTCATTAATTTCAGTGTTTTTCTGTGTTAATATAATAGCATAAGATCGGTCATAAGCAAAGGTGTAAAGGGTGAAATCTTGGGAAAAATCGAGACTCATCAAGGAAGGGGCTTCCACTATGGATTTTCTGATGGAATCAAAGGCTTGACTTTCTAGTGGTCCCCAACGATACTGAGCATATTTTTTAATTAAATTCTGTAACAGTCTTACCATTTCTAAAAAGCTAGGGACAAATCTTCTGACGAAATTAATCTTACCTAAAAATGATTGCATGGCTTTCTTGGAAGAGGGAGGGGAGAGTTTGGCAATTGCTTTGGTTCTTTCTGGGTCAATAATCATACCGTCTTTGGAAACTATAAACCCAAGTAGTTTTCCTTTATCTACTACAAAGAATGATTTCTTAGGGTTGAGGGATATGCCATATTTGCAACATCGTTCTAAGACCACCCTAAGGTGAGACAAGTGATCTTTCTTGTTTTTCGAGAAGATAGTGACATATTCAAGATAGACCACAACTGAATGGTTTATGATGCCATGGAAATAAATGTCCATTGCTCTCTAAAAAGTGGCTCCGACGTTGATCAATCCAAAAGGCATTTTCCTGTAGGCATAAGTGCCCCACGAGGTACGAAAGGTGGTTTTTAGTTGATCTGAGGGAGACATGAGGACCTGGTTGTATCTCGAAAAGCCGTCTAATAGAGACATTCTTTTGGAACTAGATACCTGTTGTAGGATCTATTCCATTGGAGGAACATGGTAGTTATCTTTATCATATGCTCGATTTAGGTTTCGAAAATCGAAACAGAGTCGAATTTCACCACTTTCCTTCCTTACAAGAACTAAGTTAGACACCCATTGTGTGTACCTTACCGAGAAAATTATTTTTTCATTTAGTAATTTATTCAGTTCTTTTTTAACAGTGGGTTGTAATTTAGGGTGCATATTCCTCAATTTTTGTTGAAAAGGCTGGGTCTGGGATTTCATGGGGATCACATGTTGGATGATATTAGGATCAAAAATTTTCAAGTCATCATATGTCCAGGCAAAAACGTCTTTAAACTCTTTAAATAATTTGATGAAAGCAGATTTTTCTTGTTCAGAGCAACCCATTCCCAGATTAATATTTTGAGGGTTTTCCTTTGTCCCTAAATTAACCATTTCATACGTTAAAGAAGAACTGTTTGTTTTGTAGTTAACTAACCCTCTAAATTTATCATGCAAGTCATAAAAATTTTCTAATCTTACAACAGATATGGGAATTGAGTTTACCAGATCAGACGTTGATTCAAGAGATCTAGGATCTGATATTATTGTGAATTTGCGGAGGTCTTCATCATGAGTTCCTTCATCAATGATTGCGCCCTTGAAAGTGTCTTCCATATGTAGGAAGTTGATGATCTGTTGGTCATCATCGAACACCCTCCAATTGGTGATGTTGTCTGGAATCGACATCTTGACCAACAGTTCAATTGAAAAAGCATTAGGAGAAAGATCTTCTGCAAGCAATAGTTTAGAAGCGACATTAGCCAATAAATCATCCTCCGAATTATTCAACCTAGGAATGGAATTCATATTAAATGCTAAAAATTTATGCATTAAACTCCATACCTCAGTTTGGTAACTTTTCAGATGTGGTGATAAGCAATGTATGGAATTTCTTACCTACCTAACCACGATTTCTGAATCACCGAATACCGTTAAATTTCTAATGTCAATATCCAAAGATTTTTTGAGCCTTTGTAGAAGCGCTTTGTATTCGACGGTGTTATTAGTGCATTCAAACTCTAATCGACAGGCAATGAAATTCTTATTACATGTGGGATCGATGAGTACACATCCTGCACTGGCTCCTTCTTTGGATTTGGATCTGTCAAAATACAACTACCAGATTTGAGCTTCGTCAATGATGTTCGGCACATTCGACATAGTTGATGTCTGAGTATAGGTCATAATTTCTAATTGCTGCCCAGGATCAGTGATAAGGGAAATTTTGGTCATGAAATTACCAAAGAAGGTATTCATTGCTTTCATTTCGAATGAATGAGTAGATGCAATAAAAGGTTTGTTTTCATCATTTAGATCTGTCACGGTGTACTTAAGATAACGTTCTTGGTTTATCCTGATTCTATTTGGTTGTCCATTTTTCAGTAGCCACAAATGATACCAATCTGTGGAAAAGTAACCATGTAGCTATTTTAGTTTCATTATTGAGATTATCTTTTAAGCTTAAAATATCCTTTTCAATTTGGCTCGCCTCTTCAAATTCTTCCAAAAGTGTGTTCTTTTTAGACCTTTTGACCCAAATTGCTATGTTATTATGTAGGGCCTTGGTGTAATATGCGACAATTAGACTTGAGCGGGCATTGAATCTGCGGGAATCTTATTTTTTAATGTAAGAAATCTCTGGTTAAAATATTTTACTTTTTCCTTAGGATTCAATTTAAGACTGGAAAGTTCCATAACCAAGACTTTAGGAGATTTTTCATCTCCGAATTTCTCTAAGAAACAGGCTTCAAATCTGTCCCAAGAGACAATGGTTTGGGGTTGTTGGGTGAAATACCATGTGGAGGCATTTCCCTCAAAAGTATAGGGAAAGAGTCTTCATACAACATCTTCATGCTCTATGCTTCGGAGTCTAATGGAGAACATAAAATTCTTTATGTGATCCTCAACATATTGCTTAAAATCGGGATCAAACTTAGGCAACCATTTCTCTGGGTGTTTTGTTAATGGGTTTTGAGGTTCAGGTACAACCACAGCGTCTTGATCAAGCCAGGGTTTGGCGGGATCATTTTGATTTTCCATGGGTGTTGGTGGTTTCAAAGGTTGAGATGTCTCAGAAGAGGAACTGCCTTCATTAGATGATTCTCCTCCTGAATAAGAAGGATATGAATGAGGTGGGGAAGGTGGAATACCGGATCCTCCAGCTCCACGGATAGGCATTTCGGTAGGATTGGTATTGTGTTCACCTAATGGGTTTTGGGGTAGACCAATACCTTCAAGTTGTTCTTGAATATTCGAGAAATACAAGGGTTGATTAAGCGGCCTACTAGGTTGTCTGATACGAGCCAAAGAACTATGTGTTCTTATGAGTGGCTGACGAACTATCTCTTGTACATCGACCCCTTGGGGAATTGGTGTCACTAGCTCAACGGGGATCTTGGGATTTTTGTTTGAGGTAGTTGTTGTTTCAGAAGTAATGTTGTTGTATGACCGACTACGCGTTATGACGGGGGAGTGATTGTGTGGGGGAGGAGTCTTGCGACCTCCACATGCCATTAATTTAATTCAAGCCCTCCTTCTAGCACCATTTATTGACGGGCGTAAGTGACACCTCGTCAACTAGAAGAACAGGTCCGGTCCGGGGTTGTCTAAGCAACCCAAACCTTTTAGTATAACCTGTCCTGACGGGTTTAATGGCTCTGTTAACCAATCTAAGGTCCTAAAATAAAGAAAGGAAATAAACTAACTAATATTAAAACTATAATATATATATATATACTCTAAGTCCTAAAATAAAGAAAGAAAATAAACTAACTAATGTTAAAACTATGATATATATATACTAAGTTTTGAAATAATGAAAGGAAATAAACTAACTAATATTAAAACTCTGATATGTATATATCTATATCTATATATATATATATATATATATATATACAATTATTGTAACTGTATTTAAGCAGAGAAAGAAAATATCAAAATATCACTTATGAACAGAATTTACAGGTTGTAAGTTTTAATGGAAACTTAAAAAATCAATGTAAAGATAATTGTTTTTGAGAAGCAGATAAAGAAAGCACATTTTTATATTTTCTTTTTTCTAATTGTAAATCTAATAAAACATGATTTAACTAAGTTAGGAAACAAATATGTACAGATGGTCAAAGCCAATCTAAACTTTCCTGTTTCACTAATACATAAAATGACAGAAACTAGAAGTAAGTGAAACTAACATGATATAGGTTTGTGATATGTGTTTGTGCCTCTTTACGGACCAAGAGCATCCAGTTGCCCAGTCTTCAAAAGAAATTTGCAGTAAACTTATACTGAATCTATCCTGAATAAATTCTAGGAATATTATTTGTAGCCAGGGTTTAATAACAAAAAATCTAACATATGTGATACAATAATTTTATAATGACAAATGATTACAATCAGATAAATCTGTGTGTGAAACATTCGTATTCATGTATCAATTAAAACATCCAAGAAAAATCCTTATATCAAAATTGAGACTGGTGATCACAGTTATCACATATGGAACAACAAATCATGAACGATAGCTACAGCATAAATATCATAGAACATAACATGTGATTAAGACTAAATCCATCCAACATATTAATATTCCAAGATAAGAGAAAACAAAACATCAATGAAACAACATTCACAGTGGTATAAAGAAAAAAGGTTATGCGTTGTTCCATTAAGTCCTGAAAATCATTCGTCCATCATTGGTTCCAGGCCAAGATGATTTTCTTTACAAAATGCGTATTTAATTAGTTTTAAAATCCTATTTTCCCAATATCTAGGATAGGGTGAGATCTGATAAGATCCATAATATTACAAAAATAGAGGGCTTCTAGCCACTCATAACTGAGTTGTTTCTTTTCAAAAATTAATAAAAGTTTTCTTTTTATATTACAAAAATAAACAGGAAAGAAATACTAATCTAATCAAACATGTTCTATCCCATAAAATCAACATCAAGATCTACCATTCCTTGAAAACGAAACAGGAACAAATTAGATAGTTATTGGCAACTAATTTATACTTCTTTATTTAACAATGACTTGGCTACATAATCGACAGATTTTGTAGCTAGTTTGATCTTAGCAAACGAAATATAATTTTAAACCAAATTGATTTTAAAAGATTGCATGAATATACTAAGAGGGAAAAACAGTTTTACCATTTCAACCAATCGACTAAAAATGGATTAGAGTAACTCGGAATTGATTATAGCTTTGACATTGTCTGCATTTTTTATCACTATGTTACATGTCCTTTTGAAGCGTTTAGCTTGTCTCTCAACATTAGTCATGAGGTCGATATTTTCCTTTCTCAACAATTCATTTTCCACTGTAATCATTTTAATCTAAGCCTGGAGGATATGAAAACCAGTGTAGTATCGTTCAATCCAATGCAGACAAACCTCACACTGTACAGAAGGAATGACACACTGACAAAGTGTACAGTCAAGCATGGTTGTATCGACATTACCTGTTATGTGCCTTTGATTAGGCTTAATACCAGTGAACCCATCCTTGCCCTTGAGACACAGAGGAAGATTAGTAACAAAGTCATATGGCTGAGCAGGATTAGATTTGTGACAATCTGGATCTTCCAAGGCTAAGAATTGTTCAATTTCAGGATCTGAGGCCTTGTTGATTTCGATTGGGCCAATCGAAGTCAAATGTAGTTTGGCTTTATTTCTTATCTTTCTCGAAATGAGTCGACCAACTCTTTTATTCTGAAACCCTAATGCTGTGTGTTTTTGTTTTGATTGTTTCCGAAAATTGTCGATATAGGGTTTCACAGTGACGTTATGGCGAGTATCCAGATCAGGCACAGAAGGTTCATTCAACTCAAAACTAAAAGCTTGTTGCTCATGTAAGGGTTGACTAGGCATTACCTTGTCTAGAGGGTTTGTATTTGGCTCATTACGTAGAATGTCAAATTGTTTTTCTACCAATGGTTCACCTGAATTAGGGCCTTCTACATGAATGGTAGAAACAAAACCATTTCTTGCTATAAATCCATCCCATCAATCGCCTGTAGTTGTCAAGTGGTGAGTTAACAGAATTTGGATTAAGCCGTGGTGGAAAATACTAGAGTCAAGGCTCTGTTTTTTATACCTTTTAGACATCTTGTACAGGCTTATCAGCAAATAGAAAGGAATATTCAAATGATAACCTATGAAGTGCATAACAAACTGTATATGATAGATAAAAACTAGACCATAACGACCCTCATAGGTCACAAACTGTTTAAGGATCAACAACAGACCATGCCACCTACGTTTAATCAAAGAAACAGGGATACCTTTCTTGCAGCAATTGACTTTCCTAGATGTCATGAAGAGGTTCCATGGAACTTCTTATACTTTTGAATTCTTGAACCAATTCTCGCCCATGGATGGAAGCCCTATGGCTTCACTGACAAAATCCTCAGTGACCTCTAACTGGATATCACCAATTTTCACCCTACACCCATCAAAAGTCTGTGCAAATTCCTTAGCCACATGAAGGTTATTCCCTTCAAATCTTTTGATGAAGGCCTCCCATCCCTGACTTTTCAAATATTCGACTGCATCATCGTGAGATAGCAATGCTTGAGATCCATTCGGATCTACTCGAACAACAGGAGCCATTAGAAATATAATTGGACTGTAACAGGGATGACTCGAGACAACTCTGGATTCAGATGGAAGTAGAAAAAGGAATAATTCTGAGCGAATAAAATGGAAACTAACAAAGAAAAACCCTTGCGCAATCATAGTATAAACACCAACGGTTTGATCATGATTCATTACCATACCTGATAATGAAAACCCTACGTACAGAGCACAAAAGAAACCTCCAACCCGAAATGAAAGGCTTATAAATTTACTCTGCCAACAAAATGGATTAAGTACAGGGTACAATGTTTGTGCACTAACTCTCATGACTAACATGACTATTAATTTTTGTACAAGGTTTAACTATATTAACACACAAAATTTTATAATTGAAATGCAAACCAATATGGAAATTATATCAATACTCAAAACAATCAAAAGGTAGACGATTCAAGTATTAGGTTTAGATAGGGAACAAGCATGATGGCCTTTGAAAAGAATAGCCTGTGTAGAAAACATAATAGGAAGCTAGGTTTTCATTGTTTGATTCATTCTTTCAGTCATGAATCAAACATGAAAACCAAAACGAAAATGAAAACTTTAAAATATTAATAAACATATTTTACAATCCATTAATCATCTCTGAGTGATAATATTTACAAGATGGGGTAAAGGCGACTACATAAAGTGTCGTTTGTCGTTCAAATAATGAAATTATTGTAGGGCTGCCAACATGATCGTATGTTTCAGATATCTCTCCCTATCTATTCTAATCATGTTCTTGCATCCCTTCAGTGGTAACCAAAGGTGTGCCCAGCCTGTACTGAAGTACCTTTTTATATTTTCAGACCAATCTCGAGTCAGTAATAACCCATAAGCCTCTGGAATATCTACTACGATGATGTCAATCACTTGCACAAACTTGGGGTGTGTCGATTTTCTAATCATTACATCTCTGAGTTCTCCTATGACCTTGACCTGGGTTCTGTCTAGTTGTATTACATGTTTATCACCTTTAAGAGGAACTGCATTTAATTTTTTTCAAACAGACAAGGTTATAACATTGGAAGATGCTCCAAAATCTACCAAATAATTGTAAAGGTTTCTATTGAAGACTTCAAACGTTAAGAGGAACGGTGGGACAAAAGGTTTTTGCTTTCTATATTCCAAGCAAGTGTTCACAGTTGGTTTGCCCACCAGATCTGTGGGATATAGATTTCCTTCCAGAACATTGCTCGTCGTCGGGTTTTCTACTAAGTTCAAAGCTTGTAACAGAAAGTCTTTCTGCTGAGGGATCCTGCATATGTCCATAATTGATATATTAGCTTTTAACTTCTTCAAATCTTTGACCACGTTGTAATCCAATTTGGGTGATTCTCGGGTATGGATGCTTATAGGATTTTTACCGAGAGTGAAAGGTGTTTTTGGGTGATCAGGAGTTGACTTACTCCTCGAGGTCTAGGTGGCCGCGGCATCTTTCAAGCTAGGCGGACCCTTGTTGCGTGTCTGTATCACCGAGACTTCCGCAGGTTGCTCCTGAGACTCAAACAGGTCATCAGAAGGCATGATCAAGTCGGGATCCCATATCAGCATGGTTGTGTCTTGTGGTGGATCAATCTCTTCCTGGTCAGCGATATTCATAACCTAACTTCTTGGTTGTTCGGTCAGGGAGAATTCATATAGAAATAGATTGGCCATCAAATTCATGGCATGAACCCATTGAGGGCAGTCTCTTTTGGAGTGGTTTTCCTGGTGATAGGTACAGAAAGAATCTAATGCAACATTCCCTAGATCAATATTTAAGTTAGCTGGGGGAGGTTCAATTGCCTTGAATGGTCAGTTTATTTTAAAGAAAGGATTATAGTGCCTTTGGCCTTGGTTTCCCTCCCCTGCACTTCTCTTTATGTCTGTGATCTTGTTTGATAATTTATTAACCATGCGTTGTAGATCTTCTATGTCTCCATTACCTTTGTCGGGAGCTTGTTCAGTTTGTTTCCCCAGTGGTCTAGTCAAAAGAAGTCCTCTCCTAGGCAGAGGCTAAGTTTCTTTATTAACTAGAGAGACTGGGCCCTCTTTGCACCCTTTCATCTGGAATTATATCGTTTTGGATTCTTCAAAATTTTCAGCCAAGGTTCGCCTGGCAGCTCTTTTTACAAACATAGAAATAGAATTCGGGAGTGCGTTAGCATAAACCTCAATTTGCAATTCTTGGGTCAGCTTTGCTTTGGGTTGAAACTTGTTTAAGATGGTCGTGAATATTTGATTGAAATCTTTGACTCTTTCTTTCTATCTCATGGAGGCAACGAATAGCTCAGCTATCAGGGCTCCTGTAGTAGTTTCCTCTGCAAATTTATCTAGAAATTTTTTCTGGAACTTGGTCCAGCTAATTATAGATCCTACTGGCAGATTAAAATACCATGTTGAAGCTAAATTTTCAAACGTGTAGGGGAAAATCCTGCAGACTATGTCTTCATGTTGGACGTTCATGAGTCTGATCGTGAGTACGACCTTCTTGATATGATCTTCAGGTAGACCTGAAATCTCGTGGTCGAATTTAGGAAGTAGCTTCTCTGGGTGTCGAGGAAGATTATGTACTCACCCAGGGATGGCTATGGTGTCTCCAGCCAACCAAGGTTGGTTGTTCTGAGGTGGATTTTCCATTTCCTCCTCATGGTTGTTATAACCTTCCATTTCCTCAGAATCAGAATTGAACTTTTCTTCTTCCGAAAAATCGTCTGGCTCAGAGATGTCGCCGGCTGGCATCTCAGTGATAATATTCATAGGGTTTTTGATTTCGGTGATCACGAAGTCTATTAATTCTTCTACCGTGTGTACGAAAAATTCATCGGGAGTATTGATCATCAACCTACTTATTTGTTTTCTTTGAGGAAGTATCGAGGATAAGGGAAACGCATTGATCTGTTGGGCGTAGGCTCTTGTGAGTCTTCTGAACTGATTTAATTCTTTGTGAGGAAGAGTGTAAGGTATTTCGAGGAACAATTGTTCTTCCTCGACCTGGGGTGAGTTACTCGTTTCAGGAGTACTCAACGTGTGTCAGTTTTCTTGTGAATGACTAGCCATGCATGTGGGTTGTTATGGATCTATAGGCTATTTGAAAAACTATATAAAATATATATTCAGCCATTCATCCTCAGGCCCTCTTTCTAGCGTTGATTCTGTTGATGGGTCTCAAATCCCTAGTTCAACAGTAAGAACCAAACCCACCACCGAGGCCCAATTAGACTCTGCAGCATTTGGAATGGAATGGTTCTCCAAATCTTGTGATCCGGCCAATTAATCGATGGGCTTTAACATTTTCTTGTGAAGGCTCTTCCTTCAGTTTTGACTATCTCTTTTGTATTTTCTCTTGGGTGGGACAATTGTGAGGTGTAATTCGATATAAACCAACTTGGAAACAAAACATAATTAAGTTCTAACTACTGGGGAAGAGGTTGATCTTGGGATAACCCGCTACTGAACATGCAGATGACCATTCAATACCACAGGCCTAGTACTAATATGTTAACCATGTGAGCACTCAATTACTGTTTGATATTACTAATTATCAGAAGAAAAACACATATGTAACAAGATAACGGTAAGAAAAATAATTCATCTACCATAATAATTTATCACATAATCACACAATGATTCATCATCTTCATCATTAAAGGAAAGAACAACAAAGCATTGCACCAGATAACTTGACAATAAATTGGACAACTCTTACTTGTTACATATATTCATGAAACGAGATAGGAAACAGTTCTTCTCTACATCCACGCACACATGCACTTGATGAAAATTACTTTCTCTTTGGTCCAGAAGGACTTCTCAATTCATAGCAGCTTCAAAATAATTCTTAACAACCAGAAAGGAAGAATTCTTGCAGCAACCATCGACCTCTAACTAATTGGTCGATGTATTTATTTATAATGTAAATTTCAACTGAAATTAACGGCTAAGTGCAGTTTAAGAAAAAAAAAATTCCATGTGGCGCTATCTTCTAACATTTTCTTTAACAGTCAACCAGGGATATCTCTTGAAAAAGGGTGACTTCTCTCATATTTAGACCAACTGATAAATAGTTATTCACAAGTTTGGGCCCATGGGAATCTGTTTTGTTCCATTGGAGCTGCGTAAATCCCTCTGTTGTCCATCGCATGCACCCGGTACTTCACCAGACTGGTGTTCAACTTGTTGGAATATTGGTTGTTGTCATTGATGTCAACCCTAGTCATCGGTTTTGGACCGCAAGATTGATGAATGTATTTGAACATGAATGACAGTGCACATGCAGACACAACACCCATGGATGAATAGTATACATCATGTTGTTTCCATTGGTATATGGCACATCATGTGGATCCTTATGGTTGAGGAGAAATGAATTTTTGAAGATGACAAAGTCAATTGAAGAAGGAAGTACAGGTAGGCCATGAAGATAATTAAAGAAAAGAATTACAAAATAAGAAAGTGCCAGGTTGGCCCTAATGTTAAAAGGAAGAGACATAAATGGTATAAATACATATCATTATACATTCATTTTAATACACAAGTCTAATTTCAGATGAAATCAGAAGTAAAGAAGGCCAGATTTCAAGGGAGGATGAAGTCTTTTGGTGATGTGTTCTAAGGTATGTTATTTACAGGTAATCTTACCATTTTTGCTATAACTTTTTTTCTAGAATGATTCAGATGGTGAAATTGCTATGGTATTGAGAAGACATATCAAGGTACCTGTGGTAAACATTTCATCTCTTGATTCACTATAATTATGGAGATACACTATGTGGAAGATAAAGTTTTTGACTAGTCCTGAAGCTAGTCATAAACAAGTGTTCCGGGTAAAATAGTCATAACTTCTTCATAGAGAATCCAAATGAAGTGAGACAAATTTCATTGGAAATTGTACGGGCTATAGTTTCTTGTGTGTGAGTTTATGAATCTAATGTTAAATATTGGGAGTGAGTTATTCTGTACAAGTTCTCTCTCCTGAATAAACCAAAATTGAATAATGTCTACCATTCTCTCTATAACTTGTTTTTGGGGAGAATTCAAGGAGTGAAAACTTGGAGGAGTTTCAGAGAATAAATTGAGTAATATTATCTATAGGATTAGAGTATTCCAAGAATTGAAGAATTACAAAAGTTGAAGGAGTCTCAGGAAGCATTATCAGGCTCTATGTGATGGTTGGTTGATGGTGATGATTTAATGTAAAGTTTTATTATCTCTCATATATTCTTGGGTGGAAGGAAGGGATAAGAGTGGAGAGTTCAACCCTCCCTTGATATTGGAGGAATTTATATTCCTCTTGGAGGTTCATCCCTCCCTTTATATTTGGAAGCTGTAGCTACCTTTGGAAGTCATTACTTCGTTTAAACAATAACTATTGATTATTTCTCATATATTGTGCATGGTGTATTGTGGTGTATTGGTGTAAATATTATACTATTGTTCATTGTTCATTGGATATAATTGAATGGTTTAATTATAAGTTGAAAATGTTTTTAAATTGTACTTGATATTGATTCACCCCCCTATCAATATCAACACAACTGTTGTAGCACAGTGCGAGTTTTAAATGGATGCTCCATGAATCGTTGCACTTGCCCTGGAACTACAATGGTCATCTTTGTGAGCTCTTTGGCTCATAGTGAATATTTCTTGGTATGTGAATTGATCACATCGCACAACTCGACGAAGTTGTCGAGGGTGCCGAACTCGGGGAGTCCAATGTCCGATTTCACCCCAATGTTTCTTTCGGGTTCCTTGGCGAGGTTACAGAGAAAACTTATTTCGGCAATCAGAAGGTTATTTCCTACAGTTGGGATTAAAATCATTTAGAAATTACTTATCAGGAAAAACATGGGAAGATGTAGCAAAATAAAATAAACAGACTGATGCATACCTATAGAGCTTGCTAGTCCTAATTGTTTAATACTTACATGATCCCAGTAACCATTCGAATAACCTGTAACGTCTCTATCTGTGCTACCACTCCTCTTCAGTTTAGATGAGTTATCTCTGTGCTGTCATTAGCGTGGTAGATCAGGTATGACAGATACGAGCGTCGAACTTATTTCAATGGCCGATTTCCCCTTGGGGTTGGGAAAGGATGCCAGAGATGTACGTGTGCCGAAAGTGTGAATCAGCTCCCAAAAGGTCGGATACTGTAATAAAGGAAGTCGTTAAATGCCTTAGTTCAAGACAAGTTGTTACTCTAGAAGCCATATCACCAAGTGTGTGATCCCTCATTCGCTAATAATGGAGACTGGGGAATATTAAAGAGATTGGAAAGATCGTACCATATATTCCCTGCAAATCCTATCGGTTGTGTTTCATGTGTTCTGGATTATATCCATCATGCAGATGTGACATATTAATTCTTCAAAACATCTCGTCGAACTGCATGAGCATTCCTTGGAACGTTCCACCTCGCTGCCCCACTCTGCTATAAATTCCTAATGTTTTGTGTGAGTTCTACGCATCACACGTGTTTGTATACCAACAACAACTAGTCTCGCGAGTTCAATTCCATCAAAATCTGTGTCATGGCCCTCTATTCATTCGTGAATGTATAATTAAATACGTCGTCGTACCATGGGATCCTCTCAAAACACGAGACGGGTTTTGCGAAGAAATCGGAGTGCCAGGTCTGAACCCCAACATGCTTGGGATTCTTTCTTATTGGCATCGAGTGTCTCTGAGGCTTCGAAAGGGGCTTCCTACCTCCATTCAGAAATGATGTCCACCCCTCAAGCGGTGGTAGAATTAGAGAAAAATATGTCTGAAGAAAATGTGTTGGAGGCCACGCCTTCTCAAGGGCAGACGCCGCGGAGAAGGGGGAGGCCTAAAAAAAATGAGGTAGGAGGAGGAGGAGAACATATCCTAACTGAGTCGAGTGCACACCTGGCCACTAAGAAGTTAATAATGCATGATACCCGATTAGAGCCTGTCAGGACTACTGGTCAAGGAAGCGGAAACCAAATGAGAAAGATATAGGTATCGGGTTCTAATGTTGGAAGCCCCAACCAGTAGTTAGAGCAGGCATAAATCTCCATAGCCGAACTTTATCAAGAAAATAGAGAATTGCAGAGACAGTTGGCGGTGAAGAACCAGGAGGTATCAGCACTGCAAGGTCGTGAAGGAAACACAAATTGGCTCAAGAAACAACTTCATGAAGAAAAATAAATGATTATGCAACTACACAAAGCACAGAGGATGACGAAGTAGGAGAACATGAAAACACTGCAAGGCATTAGGAGCAGTCTGGGGAAATTTCCGTGTGCATGAGATACATGATGGGCGGAACCTTGTTTTATATACTTAGAAGCAGAGCATGTTTTGATAGTCTTTTCGGTTTTTTGTGGGGATCGTCACATTCTCAAAGTAATCGGGTCAGTTGGCCAAGGTGTTGGTGGTGTGTATTGTATGTAACCTAAGCTTGGTGGGAACCTTAATATATGAAATTTCAAGAATGATTTTCCTGAAAGGATTCTAGTCGTGACGCTTGAGTGTATCGTATTTCTTCTTTCTGTGTAAATTTAGTGTGTTCTTATTATAGTTGTTATGAGTTGTTCTTTGTAAGTTCGTTGATATTTTCCTTTAGAAACTTCTGATGCCGATTGATGCTGACGTGGTGTCACTGACTCAGGGATCATTAAATAAAACCTAGAACTCGGCTGGTGGGTTAGGGTCACACTCAGGACTTCGTTCACGTCGAGCACGCTAAATTGAGTTAGAAAATGTGATTGTCGATGTCGAGAGAGACTTGGGGATCGACGTTCAAAAATTAAAAAATAACACACAGTTTTCTTTGTGGGTTATCATCCTTCAAAGCTCCTGACCCCGCAAACATTTCAGAAATCGGCGATCGACAATTATTATTTCATTTCTTGTTCAATGCTTATTCTTCTAACCTTTCTCCAATGTCGAACAGATTGGTCACTGATGATATCCTTGGTAAAGCGTATTCACATAAATGAGAGACTTTCTTCTGTCGACGCCGATGAAGATCGACGCTTGGTTATTTTGGTTTTCATGAATAGTTCTTATCGCATCGTAAGTCTTCCCAATGCCAAATTTCCTAAGTGCATCGAGGAGGAGTTTCGACTGTTGATCCTTTAATTAAATGTTATTCCTTTTGAGTTATGGTAATTTTCACATGTTCAAGCAAACTTTTAAAGACTTAAATGAGATACGAGATGATAAGAAAAGGTAGTAATTTTCATATTGAGGTAGAAATAGACATTGCAAGAGATCAAGTGGTACCCAAAATGTGAAATTTGTCGTATACTTTTTAGGGTGTGTTGAGTGCTCAACACAATTTTATAGCAGTATATCTCACAGTGATAGTGTGACAATGGTTCCATCATTCTACTTCTATGTCAGGGCGGTTGAATGGGGCAAGGAAAGGTGGTTGTAGCCGGAAAACATAGGGGGTTGTAGCCACCTTCTGGTTATAGCCAGAGAATTGGGGAATTGGAGCTTCCCTTAGGTTGTAGCCTGAGAAATTAGGGGGTTGTAGCTTCCTTTTGGTTGTAGCCAGAGAATTGGGGATTTGGAGCTTCCTTCAGGTTGTATCCCGAGAAAATAAGGGGTTGGAGCCTCCTTCCAGTTGTAGCTAGAAAACAAAGGAAGTTGGTGCTTCCAATGAATGTAATTCTTAAAGACATATAAGAAAAAGCATTATGTGGTTTTCTCCGGCTTTGGGTTTCCATGTAAAAACACTAGTGTACTGTGTATGTGTATGATTTCTCATTTGTTCATTGTTTATTTACTTTGCAACTATTGGATGATAATGTTACATTGATATAACACTTGCATTTTGTAGTTAAAAAGGATTATTTCTCTATTACTAATTCAATCCCCTCTCAGTAATCCAAAAAATGGTATTGGAGTCGATTCCTTCAAGAATCAGTTTAACCACTGAAAGGTAGATCATGGAGAGAAACAACACATATAAACATGGAATACCACAGTTTGATGGACACAAATATGCATTCTAGAGTAGAAGGATGAGAACATATATACGGGCACAGGGATTTGAAATTTGGCAATCTATTGTAGATGGATACAAAGAACCAACAGTTTCGCCAACAAGTGAAAGAGCAATAAAACTCAGTCAAAATAATTCCAAAGCCACAAATGCACTTTTGAATGGTCATGGTTAATCAGTATACACCAAAGTTATGCATTGTAAATCCGTTAAAGATATTTGGGACAAACTTCAAAATATTTATGAAGGAGATTCAAAAGTCAAAGAAACAAAGCTTCAAACTTACAGAGGTCAGTTAGAATAGCTAAAGATGAAGGAAGATGAGAATATTGCAGCTTACTTCTTATGAGTCAATGAAACAGTAAATGAAATCATAGGATTGGGAGAAGAAATTAAAGAATCTATAATTGTTCAAAAGGTACTAAGATCTCTTCCTATGATATTTGATCCTAAGATATCAGCACTAGAAAAAAGAGCATATCTAGACTCAATAAGCATGGACGAACTACATGGAATCTTCATAGCATATGAAATGAGAACTGAAAAAGAAAATCTAGAAAAAAAAGCAGCTTTCAAAGCATCCAAAAAGTCAAAGAAAAATAAAAACAACATAGCAACATCAGTGACATCTTAGAAGATGATGAAGAAATGGCCAATTTTGTCAAGAGATTGAACAAGGGAACCAACGACATATATACAGGTAAGATTCCATTGATTTGTTTTAATTGTGATGGTATTGTTCATTTTGATAACAAATGTCCTCATAAGAAAAATAAGGGGAATGATGAAGATTACTCAAATAGAAAACAAACATATAAAGGAAAAGGAACCACAAAGAAAGTTTTCAAGAAAATCTTATGCACCAAAGAAGACATCTCCTCATCAAATGAAGATGAAGTTAGTGACAGGGAGATAGAAAGAGTTATATTCATGACAGTATAAGACTTTGGTAAATAAGACACCGAATAAGATGGTATTTTATTAATTGAAGTTTATATTGATGATATTATTTTTTGAAGTACTGATGATAGGTTAAGCCAGAAATTTGCAAAGGATATGCAAAATGAATTTGAAATGTCATTACTCGGATAACTATCCTTCTTTCTGGGTCTTCAGATATGTCAAGTCAACTAAGGAATTTTTATTTCTTAAACTAAGTATATTAGAGAAATGCTAAAGAAGTTCGAAATGGGAGATTGCAAACCAGTTACCACTCCTATGCAAATCAGTTGCAAGTTGAGCAAAGATGATGATTCAAAGTCTATAGACCAGACGCAATACAGGTCAATGATTGGTAGCTTACTATATGTGATAGAATTCAGACCATATGTAATGTAGACAATTGGACATGTTGCACGATTTCAAGTAGCACCAAAGGAATCACTTGTCTTAGCAGTGAAAATGATTTTCATATATCGCAAAAGAACAAAAGAGTTTGAATTATGGTATCCAAAAGGAAAGGATATATCACTTATTACCTACACAGATGCATATTGGGTAGGTTGCATTGATGACCAATGAAGCACCAGTGGAGCAGTGTTCTACTTGGGTGAGTGTTTAGTATCTTGGCTAAGAAAGAAACAATCATCAGTATCTTTATCTACAACTGAAGAAAAGTATATTGTAGCAGCAACATGTTGTACACAGGTTCTATGGATGAAACAAACTCTGACAGATATATAGGTTGAGTATGATGAGCCCATTCCAATCTATTGTGATAATACAAGCACCATCAGTATCTCAAAGAACTCGATGATGCACTCCAAGACGAAGCACATTTTAATAAAGTATCACTTTCTATGGGAATAGGTTACAGATAAGAACATCAGAGTTTAATATGTGGGAACAAAAGAACAAGTGGTAGACATATTTACAAAACCGCTTCCAAGGGAAGCCTTTGAGTATATTCGCCAGAGACTTGGAGTAATTTCTACTCCAAAATTAATGTTATTGAATGCTTATCTTATATGTATTAGATTTACACAAGGAAGCACCATAAAGAGGACAGTTCAGGTTAGGAGATCAATTTCAGGAAGATTTCAATCAGGGGGAGAAACCCCGAATGGAAATATACCTTTTCCATTGATGACAAAGAGGGATAGATTTATCAAATGCAAAGGTAAATTCTTGGAGAAAGAGCACAAAGGCATGGTTCCAAGGGGAGCGATGGTCACAGGGGGATCATGAGTGATATGAATTCAATATTTCATCAGATTTTTTCCATCAATGCCAAAGGGGGATATTGTTGATTAATTGGGTTGGTTTTCATTGATTTCAATCCTTGAAGAAAGTCCGGTAGCAAATTCCGGTAGCACAAAGGTTTGGGTAATGGACCCAAGTTTGTTTGATGGATAACGGTATGTGTTTTGATATATTTGCAGGAAATACTATTCTAAATGGATAGTACATGTCATGCCATTTCCAATGGTATGTGGAACATCACATAACTCCTCACGGTTAGAGATTTATGGCCATGTGAAGTTGGAGAACCCTCATGAGTCATCTAGAAGCCCCAAAAGGTCAAAGTAATAAAAGTGGTTGCAAAGAAGAAATTATTTAAATAATAAAGTGAAGTGATGAGTATACTATAATTCAAAGTGGATACAAAAGAAATTATTTAAATAATAAAGTTAATGGAGAAATTACTAAGTGGACAAGTGGTTAAAAGTGGGTTAGCCCTAAAATAAGGAAAGTGGGTTAAGATGGTTAGAAGGTAATTTAAATAATAAAGTGAAGTGATGAGTGTACTATAAGTCAAAGCAGATACAAAATAAATTATTTAAATAATAAAGTTAATGGAGAAATTACTAAGTGGACAAGTGGTTAGAAGTGGGTTAGCCCTAAAAACCAAAAACTGGGTTAAGATGGTTAGAAGGTAACCCCTTGAGGAAGCTACATGAAAGTATAAATAAGAGGCAAGCCTCTCTAATTTTAATCAAACTTGAGCGTATTGAATATCTACAAGTGACTGAAGTAACCAAAGGATATCTAAGCCGAATTTAAGAGGGAAGGTGGAGTAAAGAAGGTTGAAATTCAAGGGAGGATAAATTCTTTTGATGATATTTTCTAAGGTATGTTATTTACAGGTCATCTCACCATTTTCGCAATAACATTTTTTCTAGTATCATACAGACCGTAAAATTGGGAGACCATTGAGGAAACATATCCAAGTATCTATGATAAAAATTTCAGCTTGTGGGTCGTTTTATTTTTGGAGTTACACTCCATGGAAAATAGGGCTTGTGGCTAGTCTTGAAACTAGTCTAAAACATGTGTTTCGGGTAAAAACGTCATAAATTATTCATAACATATCCAAATTTAGTAAGACAAAATGTATTGGTTATAGTACCATTTGTAGTATTCGGTGTACCATTTTCCAATCCATACAACAAATATTACGTTCGGGGCATGCTCTACAATTTAGCTCTTTAGAATAATCCAAAATTCAACAAGGTATGCCATTTTTGCTATAACCTCTTTTCTGAGAGGTTCCAAGTAGTAAAACCTGGAGGATTTCATAAAATATACTGAAGAACATTGTGTACTATTTTCAGATCTTTATTCGTTACAGGTACATAGTTATGATTATTTCAAGTTAGGGTTGCTGACTAATCCAAAATTACTCATGTGAAACTAAAGTAAAGTTTGATGAAAATGCTAGTCTCTTGTTGTTAAAGTTAAGGAAGGTTTGCAGGTATGTGATCATATACACCTAGTCTATTACAGAGTTACAAATCATATTTGAATGATGAAATGGATGAGGGCTTTTGGTTGAGGTACATGTTGGGTACATGGTTGAGAGAAGTAGTTGATGAGTTGGCACATACATGAGGTGTATAGTTGATGATGTTGGTACATCTTGATGATTCATAGTTTATGTGTATTTGATGCATGATTGGTACATATTTGGTGCATGGTTGATGCACTCATTGATGGTATAAGTTGAGGTACAGGTTGGTGTTGTCATGTTTTCAGGCAGGTGTGCTTGTCATTGATGGCAAGTTTAGAGTATGCAGCGATGGAAAAATAGGGACAACATAAGTTTAGGAGGATAAGTGCAGAGGTGCACACAGAGTGCAAGAGTGTGCTTGATCATTTGATGGTTTACAGGCAAGCAAGGAAGATCAGGGATAAATTGATCCGACTCCATTTCGGAGTTTTGAGGTGGAGGTGTCAAGAACTCTTACTAAAGGAGTCCCAGAATCACGAAATGCGAAATGCCAAAATCCTAAAAGAAGGAGGATCGTCCATCTTCAGGCAGGAAACGTGGTCAGAGATCAACATTTCACTGACTAAGAATTCAAAGGAAGGAAGTTCTCTATCCTTCCAAATAGTGAAATGTGAAATGGCGAAATGATCTGAGCCGTTGGATCGAGAATTGATCGGGGACAGATGTGTGGCGAAAGATCAGAGCACCACAAAGACTCCATTTCGGAGTTTTGCAGACTGGGAAATCAAAGATCAAAGGAACATTAACCTTTGAAGTAGTGAACCCAGAAATCCCGAAAGGCGAAAGATTAGAGAATGTCAAAGACTACATTTCGGAGTTCTGGATACCGGGAGTTGGAAGAGTCAAGAGTCGAGACTCTTCATCAAAGGAGTCCCGAAGTTGCAAAAAGCGAAACACCAAAATCCTGAAATAGGCACACCAACAAAGAGATTCACAGACCAGGAAATAACTCCATTTCGGAGTCCTGAATACCGAGAGTTGAAGTGTCGAAACACTTCACCACAGAAGTGTCAAAATGTCGAATTGCCGAAATGTGAAACAACGAAATACCAGATCTTTGATCCGACTCCATTTTAGAACTTCGAATACCGGGAGTTGGAGGAGTTAAGCGTCGAGACTCTTCACCACAGGAGTCCCAAAACGGTGAAATGTGAATTGCCGAAATGTTGTTGATCCGACTTCATTTCATAGTTTTGGATACTGGGACTTGGAGTTGTCAAGAAATCTTCACATCAAGGATGCTGAAAATCTGAATTGCAAAATCACGAAAGCGCTTTATGGATAAGTGCTTAGTTACCGATGGTGGTCACATCATCAAAGAGCTGTAGAGAAAATCTTGAAGCGGCAAGCTCCATTTCGTAGTTTCAGGGACCGCAACTTGGAGAGTCGAGATGCCTCGCAACAGGAATCGTCGAAATGTGGAAACACTTTTTGGTGTAGGCTATGGTCACAACCATTGGTCACATTGGCGGAAGATGGAGAAAGGAGTTATTTCAACCAAGCTCCATTTCGGGGATCGCGACTTGAAGTGTCGAGACACTTGATCACACGAATGTCGAATTATCGAATGTCGAAATTACCGAATGATGGACGCATGCGTTAACTACCAGAGAAGATGAAGAGTTGGCATGATGATGAGGCAGATCACTCAAGATGGGGAGAGCATGCAGGAGCTTGGTGTATACTACATACACAAGGATCACAGAGACCATAAGAATGAAGAACAAAGAAGAGATCGGGGTTGTTGTGGTTGAGTGTGATTGAGGTGTGAAGAAGGAGGTAGAGTGCAGCAGCAAACATGCACAGAAGGGGAATGGTGCATTGAAGGGACATGGCACAGAGAGCATAAAAGGAAAAACAATAGAAAGCCTAGGGAGTGTGTAGAAGACACTGATGCAGACAGAGCAACGCAGTGTAGCAGAACAGTGATGAGACTGGTAAGTCATTGAAGAAATTTATATCGTTGTAATAATTCTTAATAGCAAAGATTCATATTTTAGGGTGGTAGGGAGATGCTAGGGAGGATTGTTGTCCTCAAAGGTTCAAGTGGGTGTTTGAACACAGGGAGTTATAGCTTCCATCTGGTTTCATCCAGAGAAACAAGGGTGGCAGGGTGGTGCAAGGGAGAACTGTTGTTCTCTGTTATACAGGTTGGTGCCTGTGTGACTGGAAGTTAGTGCTTCTATCCAGTTGGTGCTGGAACACTTAGGGAGTTGGTGCTTCCTTCTAATGGGTGCTACAAAAACCAAGGAGTTGGTGCTTCCTTATAGTGGGTGCTAGAGAAACCAGGGAGTTGGTGCTTCCTTCTAGTAGGTGCTAGAGAAAATAGAGAGTTGGTGATCTCAGCAAGTTCTTGCTTGCAAAATAGAGGTTGTAGCCTCATTATGAGTTGGTGCTCATATGTATGATAATGTAAAGAATGTAAAGATTACTTATCATATAAGGAAGAAGAGGTTTTTACCCTGTATGGGTTTCCTCAAGAAATATCTATCTCTGTGTATCTCATATGTGTGATTGATGTTGAGTGTTCTATTGCTTACTTCTCTGCATTATTGTGACTGTCATTAAATGTTGTGTAAAGAGTTTAAAACAAGCATAATTGTTTAAGCACAGGTACAACTGATTCACCCCCCCGCCTCTCAGTTGTCCAACATTTGGTATCAGAGCCGACCCCTTTTACCTAAGGGTAGATCCTAGAGCTTAAACATGTCAAGTCATGAAGTAAATTCAACCAATAAGGCCCCTATGTTCAATGGAACAAACTTTTCCTTCTGGAAAGTTAGAATGAGAACCTACATAATGGCTTTGGGTGCAGATGTCTGGGACGTGGTAGATACTAGTTATGTAAAGCCAGTTGTACTAGATAATAAGGATGACAAGCTAGAATTTAGCTTCAATGCTAAGGCTATGAATGCTATCTTGAGTGGGCTTGCAAAAGTAGAATTTGTAAAAGTTATGCACTTAGGAACTGCCAAAGAAATGTGGGACAAACGCATTAGCAGTTTTGAAGGTAATGAGAAGGTAAAGGAAGCCAAGCTTCAAACCTACAGAATATAGTTTGAATAGCTAAAGATGAAGGAAGATGAAATTGTTGGAAAATACTTTTTGAGAGTAGAAGAAATGGTAAATGCAATGAAAGCACTTGGTGAAAAAATTGAGGAACCTTCTTTAGTTCAGAAAATATTGAGATCTCTCCCAGATAGGTTCAACCCGAAAGTCTCTGCTATAGAATAACTTAATGATCTAAAAACCTTGGAGTTTGATCAACTTCTAGGAACATTGACTGCATATGAAATGAGAATAGTTAAATATAAACCCACCTCCAGAGAAGCATCATTTAAAGAAGACAAGAGTGAGGATTCTGAGCCCGATGAAATTGAAGAAAAAATTGTGAAGAGACTGAAGAAAGGATCAGGCAAATACAAAGGTAAACTGCCTTTCAAATGTCTCAACTATGGTAATATAGGTCATTTTGCAAATAAATGTCCCCACAAAAGAAAGGATCAGACATGTGATGATGAGGAGAATCACAAACACAGAAATTTCTTTAAAGAGAATAACTTTAAGAAGAAAAGTGTTTGCATAAACAATGATGATGATCCTTCAAATGATGAAGACAATGACTCCTCTATTGAAGATAAACTAAATGACTTCATACTTATGGCCAAAGAGGATTATGATGATAAAAGCACAGGAAGTGATGCTAATGAAGAAGAAGTTGTGGTTGACATGGAAGGAGAATTGATCAGTGCACTGGAAGAGATTGACAGACTAAGAATTAAGAACAGAAAGCAAAGACAATTGTTGATACAGTTTGAGAAAGATAGTAAAGAACTTGATGAAGAACTTGTCCTACTAAAAGTGGAATTAGAAGAGGCAAAGAAAATCAAAGACATTCTAAAATGACAGTTATCAGAAAAGAAGGCAAGATGTGAAGCCTTAGAACAAGAAGTAGTGAAAACTAGGAAAGAGACGGAGAAGTTTCAAGCCTTATATAATCAGAATCTGTCAAGTATCAAAGCCTTAGAAGGATTAGCCACCATTCTGAATCAGCAAAGGAATCCAAAGCTGAAAACTGGTTTGGGTTATGAAGAGGGATCAAGTAGTGGTAAGCCAAGAAACGAAGAACCCATCAAATTTGTCAAATCTACGACCAATGGCAACAACAAACCTGCAGAAACAAAGGAAGACAATCAACCACCCAGGACGAGTAAAGAAAAAGGTGCCAGGACTGAATCTGTAGAACAGAGAAATAATGCTCTCCCTGCTGAAAGATGCCATCAGCATGGAAGAAATCGATTTTCTTAAAGAAGACAACCATTTTCCAGATACAAATAATTTTTCTATGGCAACTGTTTCTACTGTTCTAACTTTGGTCACAAAGATGTAAATTGTTCCTTAAGACTTAGACATGAGAAATTAAGATTTCAAAGAAATAAATACTTTCCACAACAAAGAATGATACAGCCAAGTAACAAACCTTCACTTATTGCAAATTGCCAAATTAAGTCTAGAGACATGCAACTAAGGAGGTCAAGAAATAATCAACAGTCAATGAGTAGACAACGCTGCAACAATAATTTTGACCTATTGGACAATGAGATTGAATGCTACAACTGTCATAACTATGGACATAAATTTGTTGACTGTCGATTAAGGAACTATGAACCAGATTTGAATTCCCCTGCTGAAAATGTCAAGGTTTGGAAGAAGAAACAAAGTGACAAGTGTGGATTAGTGTTGTCAGCTCAAAGAAAAACGAACCCTTGGTATATATACAGTGGATGCTCCAAACATATGACGGGAGACAAAGGTAAGTTTCTATCTCTAAGTGAAAGAAAATCAGGAAATGTAACCTTTGGAAATGATGCTCCAAGTAAAATAAAGGGTAAAGGGATGGTGAGTTTAAGTAATGGAAAAGGAAAAGTCCAAGATGTTCTACTTGTAGATGGACTGAAACATAATCTGCTCAGTGTAAGTCAAATGTGTGATAGAGTATGTGAAGTGGTGTTCACATCCAAAGACTGCAAAATAAAGTCTGTAAACTCAAGACAAGTGGTGGCCAAAGGCATAAGGATAGAAAATAACATATATGTGCTGAAAGAAAATAGAGAAGAGTGTCATCTAAGCAAACATGATGAAAGATGGTTATGGCATAGGAGACTTGGACATATAAACTTTGACCACTTAATCAAACTCAAAAATCTCGAGGCAGTAAAAGATCTTCCGAGAATATCAAAGCCCCAAGATTCTATGTGTAAACCCTGCCAAGTAGGAAGGCTAACCAGGACACAATTTATGTCCAAGAGCTTTACTTCAACAGAGAAACCACTCCAACTAGTTCATACGGATTTATGTGGACCATCAAGACAGGAAGGCACAGGGAAAGAAAACTAATTCATTCTAATTATTGATGATTACTCCAGACTTACTTGGGTTGCATTTCTCAAGGAAAAAACTGAAGCATTTGAGAAGTTTAAAATATTTAAGGCTTTAACTGAGACTCAAATAGGCAAGAGGTTAAAGGCAGTAAGATCAGACCGAGGAGGAGATTTTATTTCAAGTGATTTCAAGGAATTCTGTGATAAGCATGGGATCAAGAGAGAATACACAATCTCAAGAACTCCACAACAAAATGGAGTAGTTGAGAGGAAAAACAGAATAGTGCAGGAAATGGCCAGGTCAATGATGAATGAGAAGAACATTGGTCAAACCTACAGGATAGAAGAAATACACACAACAGTCCACATTCTTAACAAAGCCCACCTCAGACCACAAAGTGACAAGACACCTTATGAACTGTGGTATGGGAGACCTGCCTCAATCAAACACTTCAAAGTCTTTGGGAGTAAATGTTACATAAAGAATAATGATGAGAACCTTGGAAAATATGATGAAAGGGCTCATAAAGGTATCTTCTTAGGATATGCTACAAACAGTAAAGGATACAGATGCTATAATAAGAGGCTGCAGAAAGTGGTTGACTGTATTGACATAAAAGTTGATGAAGGAATCCCAGCAAGAGAGGGGTACAATAATGAGTCTTCTACAGAGGACACAGCTAAAGCTAAAGATGAACAGGTCCAAGAATCAAAAAATGAAGATTCGGAATCAAAGGAAGACACAGATACTTAGAAAGACTCAAATCAGTAGGCAACTTCAAATTCCTCCTCCAGAATCACTCAAAAGAATCATCCTGCAAGTTAGATAATTGATGAAAAAGGCAAAGGTGTACAAACCATGAGAAAGATAATCAAAAATACGGAGAAATCACATATAGCTTTCATATCCATGATGGAACCTAAGAATTTTAATGAAGCTAGCAAAGATGACCATTGGGTTAAAGCCATGAATGATGAACTTTATCAGATTGAGAAAAACAATACGTGGGAGATGGTTCATAGAACTGAAGGTAAAAATATCATTGGTTCCAAATGGATCTTTAAGAATAAGTTGAATGAACAGGGAAAAGTTATCAGGAACAAGCAAAGATTGGTCTGTAAAGGCTATGCTCAAATAGAAGGACTAGATTTTGATGAAACTTTTGCACCCGTAGCAAGATTAGAAGCTATCATAATATTTCTTTCCTTTGCTTGTCATAAAAGGTTTAAATTCTACCAAATGGATGTCAAGTCGGCTTTTCTAAATGGAGATTTACATGAAGAAGTCTATATGGAACAACCAGAAGGTTTCGAACTGTCTGATAACCCTGACTTAGTATGCAAGCTTAAGAAAGCTTTATATGGGTTAAAACAAGCCCCTTGTGCCTGGTATCACAGACTGGATATGTATCTCAAAGAAAAAGGGTTCAAGAGAGGAACAGTAGACAACAATCTATATATCAAAATAGAGGGTAACGATTTTCTCATTGTGTTGGTCTATGTGGATGACATCATCTTCAAATGTAATAAGGATCAATTGGTACAATGGTTTAATTTTGCCATGGAGTCTAAGCTTGAAATGTCTATGATAGGTGAACTGTCATTTTTTCTTGGTCTGCAAATTACACAGAGGTATGAAGGGATGTTCATTTCTCAAGAAAAATATCTAAGAGAAATGTTGAAAAGGTTTCAAATGGAAGATTCTAAACCTGTGGGT
>ML783489.1:132965-172710 GCA_009831015.1 Picea engelmannii | reverse complement strand
CTCTCATTCAAAGGCTGCAGCAGGATTCTAGTGCATCAGATACATTTACATGGAAAAATGATTCACTATGGTACAAAGATCACTTATATTTATGTAAAAACTCCCAAATCAAACAAAAGGTACTATTGGAATTGCACACCTCTCCAGTAGGAGGGCACTCAGGATTTTTGAAAACATACCATAGAGTCAAGAAGGATTTTTTTTGGGATGGCCTTAAAACTGATGTTCAAGCATTTGTGGCAGAATGTTTGGTTTGCCAACAAAATAAGGTGGAAACAATTAAGACCCCAGGTCTTTTACAACCATTATTCATCCCAAGTCAGCACTGGGAGGATCTTTCCATGGATTTCATCACAGGGTTACCAAAGTCTGAAGGAAAGAGTGTATTCATGGTGATTGTTGATAGACTGACAAAGTATGCACACTTTTGTGCACTCTCTCATCCCTTCAAAGCTAGTACAGTTGCCACCGCATTCATGGAGACAGTTCAAAAGCTACATGGCAGCCCAAAGATTATTGTAAGTGACGGAGATCCCATCTTCACTGGACATTTTTGGACAGAATTATTTTCTTCTTTGGGTACTCAATTGGCTCATAGCTCATCCTATCATCCTCAATCCGATGGACAAACCGAGATAGTGAACAAATTCCTGGAAGGCTACCTTCGTTTCTTTGTCTCTGATAAACAAACACAATGGCTCAAATGGTTACCCTTGGTAGAATGGTGGTATAACACTTCCTTTCATACTGCAGCAAAAATGACACCATTTATGGCACTTTATGGATACCACCCTCCTTCCATCACTTCTTCTCTAAAAGAAAAATATAAGGTTCAAGCATTGGAAGATCACATCGAGAATAAACAACAAGTTCTCCAAATATTAAAGGACAACCTGACCATGGCACAGAATTGCATGAAACAACAAGCAGATCAACATCGTAGTGAAAGAAGTTTTGAAGGGATTGGTTGTTTTTAAGACTACAACCATACAAACAGATGTCTCTCAAGCAAGCCAAGAAGGATAATAAATTATCACCAAAATACTATGTCCCTTATAAGGTGTTGCAAAAGATTGGTACTATGGCATACAACTTTGAGCTACCTGCATCTTCACGAGTACACCTAGTTTTCCATGTTTCATGCTTAAAGAAGGTTATAGGCGAAAAGATCCCAGTTCAAACTATATTTCCAGAACTTGAGGAGGAAGGAAAAATCATATTGGAGCCTGAAGCCATCACTGACACAAGAATTTGCCAGCTGAGGAATAGATCCATTTCAGAGTATCTCATTAAATGGAGGAAACTACTAGTTGAAGATTCCACTTGGGAAGATGAGTCTTTTATACAAAAGAATCCAGAGTTACTCAAGCGTTGTGGACAACACTTGTCTCAAGGGGAGGGGGCATGTTAAGCCCTAATATTGGCTCATTACCCCTTAATTGGGGCATATTATATTAGTAATGTTATTTTATTTATGTCGGCTTTAGGCCATTAGTTGTAATTATACCTCCTAGTCTCCTATATATACCAAGGAGACATTTTCGTTTTGAATCATCTTGTACTTGAACATTTAAGTGGAGTAAAAGGAGGTTGCCCCCCTAGAAGAGGCTTATTATCTGATATTATCTCTTTTTCAAGGCGTTGAGTACTTTTCCTGAGGTTTTTCTATGCTATATTGATGTTTGGTTCTTAACATAAGAGTCAAGAGTCGAGACTCTTCATCAAAGGAGTCCCGAAGTTGCGAAAAGTGAAACGCCGAAATCCCGAAATAGGCACACCAACAAAGAGCTTCACAGACTGGGAAATGACTCCATTTTGGAGTCCCAGATATCGGGATTTGAAGTGTCGAAACACTTCACCACAGAAGTGTTGAAATGCCTAATCGCTGAAATGTGAAACAATGAAATACTAAATCTTTGATCTGACTCCATTTCATAACTTCGGATAGTGAGAGTTGGAGGAGTTAAGTGTCAAGACTCTTCACCAAAGGAGTCCTGAAACGACGAAATGTGAATTGCTGAAATGTCATTGATCCGACTTCATTTCGGAGTTTTGGATACCGGGACTTGGAGTTGTCAAGAAATCTTCGCATCAAGGATGTCGAAAAGCTGAATTGTGAAATCACAAAAGCGCTTTATGGATAAGCGCTTGGTTACCAATGGTGGTCACATCGTCGAAGAGCT
The DNA here is from genome assembly GCA_009831015.1 of Picea engelmannii. Classification (NCBI taxonomy): domain Eukaryota; kingdom Viridiplantae; phylum Streptophyta; class Pinopsida; order Pinales; family Pinaceae; genus Picea; species Picea engelmannii. Next base: position 170,527 of record ML783489.1, on the reverse strand, counting down.
GTAGAGAAAATATTGAAGCAGCAAGCTCCATTTCAGAGTTTTGGGGACCGCAACTTGGAGAGTCAATATGCCTCGCAATAGGAATCGTCGAAATGCGGAAACACCTTTTGGTGTAGGCTGTGGTCACAGCCATTGGTCACATCGATGGAAGATGGAGAAAGGAATTAGTTCAACCAAGCTCCATTTCGAGGACCGCGACTTGAAGTGTCGAGACACTTGATCAGATGAATGTCGAATTATCGAATGCCGAAATGTCGAAATGGTGAAATATCTATGTAGCCAGTGGTCACCGCCGGTGGTCATGTACGTGGAAGGAGCTAGCATATCTAGGCTCCATTTCATGGTTCACTCTATAACTACTAGAAACCACTGATGGTTTCTGCCCGAGGACTCAAAGAGACTTGAGTGTGATTGCCAGATGAGTTGAAGAGTTTCAAGGAATCTGCCAGTGGGATGAATACTGGTCATAGAGGCAATTGACAGATGGAAGAGCGTTGAAGCCTATAACTGCAATAGAGAGGTTGAGCTCGTTTGTAACAGAGAAGATGAAGAGTCTCGACTACTGGAGAGGTGAAGGAATCTTGAAATAACACCCAGTGATGATGGATGCATGCGTTAACTGCCAGAGACGCTGAAGAGTTGGCATGATGATGAGGTAGAGCACTCGAGATGGGGAGAGCATGCAAGATATTGGTGTATACTGCATGCACAAGGAGCACAGAGACCATAAGAATGAAGAACAAAGAAGAGATGGGGGTTGTTGCAATTGAGTGTGATTGAGGTGTGAAGAAGGAGGTAGAGCACAGTAGCAAACATGCACAGAAGGGGAATGGTGCATTGAAGGGACATGGTGCAAAGAGCATAAAAGGAAAAATAACATAAAGCACAGGGAGTGTGCAGAAGACATTGATCCAGACAGAGCAGCACAGTGTAGCAGAACAGTGATGAGACTAGTAAGTTATTGAAGAACTTTATATCGCTGTAATAATTCTTAATAGAAAAGATTCATATTTCAGGGTGGTAGGGAGGTGCTATGGATGACTGTTGTTCTCAAAGGTTCAAGTGGGTGCTTGAACACAGGGAGTTGTAGCTTCCATCTGGTTGCAGCCAGAGAAGCAAGGGTGGCAGGGTGGTGCAAGGGAGAACTGTTGTTCTCTGTTATACAAGTTGGTGCCTGTGTGACTGGAAGTTGGTGCTTCCATCCAGTTGGTGTTGGAACACTTAGGGAGTGGGTGCTTCCTTCTATTGGGTGCTAGAGAAACCAGGGAGTTGGTGCTTCCTTCTAGTGGGTGCTAGAGAAACCAGGGAGTTGGTGCTTCCTTCTAGTAGGTGCTAGATAAAACAGAGAGTTGGTGCTCTCAACAAGTTCCTGCTTGCAAAACAGAGGTTGTAGGCTCATTATGAGTTGGTTCTCATATGTATGATAATGTAAATAATGTAAAGATTACTTATCATATAAAGAAGAAGAGGTTCTTACCCTGTATGGGTTTCCTCAGGAAATATATGTCTCTGTGTATCTCATATGTGTGACTGATGTTGAATGTTCTATTGCTTACTTCCCTACATTATTGTGACTATCATTAAATGCTATGTGAAGATTTTAAAATAAGCATAATTGTTTAAGCACAGGTACAACTGATTCACCCCCCCCCTCTCAGTTGTCTAAAAGTTGGTGCATGGTTGATGCACTTGTTTATGGTACATGTTGATTACAGGTTGTTTGGACAGGTTATTGTGATAGGTTATTTGTATAGGTTTAGTGCATGGTCATTTCATTTGTTTATGGCACAGGTTGAGGTACATGTTGATGTATGGTACATGTTGGCATAGGTTATTGGTACAGGTTGTTACAAATTGATTACAGGTTGATTGGTACATGTTTACAACAGTATATCTCACAGTGATAGTGTGACAATGGTTCCATCATTCTATTTCTACGTTAAGACGGTTGGACGGGGCAAGGAAAGGTGGTTGTATCCACCTTCCGGTTGTAGCTTGAGAACATAGGGGGTTGTAGCCTCCTTCTAGATGTAGCCAGATAATTGGGGAGTTGGAGCTTCCCTCATGTTGTAGACTAAGAAACTAGGGGATTTTAGATTTCTTCTAGTTGTATCTAGAGAATTGGGGAGTTTGAGCTTCCTTCAGGTTGTAACCTGAGAAAATAGGGGGTTGGAGCCTCCTTCCAATTGCATCTGGAAAAAAAAGGAAGTTGGTGCTTCCAATGAATCTAATTCTTAAATATATATAAGAAAAAGATTTTGTGGTTTTCTCCCGCTTTGGGTTTCCATGTAAAAAAATTGGTGTACTGTGTATGTGTATGATTGCTCATTTGTTCATTGTTTATTTACTCTGAAACTATTGGATGATAATGCTACATTGATATAACACTTGCATTTTTTGGTTAAAAAGGATTATTGTTCTATTACTGATTCACCCCCCTCTCAGTAATCCAACAAATTGATGTTGTCCTTAATGCTCTATTCATGTCCTTGGATGTAGATCACACTGTAAGGATGTTGAGTGCATCCTCATCTCAGCATGAGTGCCTGGCACCATATATCATATATCACATACCATCAAGGCATGTGTCTCGTCTAACCATGTCAAATTTTGACCTAAACCATAACTCCTAAGCCATTGACCCTTAAAGCCTAGTTAAGCCCTAATCCCTAAAACGTTAAGCCCTCAACCTTAGTTAATCACTAATCCCTTACCAAAAAATACCTCAATCCCCTAACCCCTAATACATTAACCCTTAAATCCTAGTTAATCCCTAATTCATAAACCCTTAAGCCCTCAACCTTAGTTAATCACTAATCCCTTACCACAAAATCCCTCAATCCCTTAACCCCCAATCCATCGACCCTTAAACACTTAAACACTAATCCCTAATCCCCTTAATCCATAAACACCTATGCCCTAAGCACTTAAACATTAATCCCATAGCCCATAATCCCTAAGCCATTAACCATTAAACAACCTAACCCATATGCGCAAAATCCCTTATCTCTTAACTCTTAATCCCTTAAACCCTAATCCATAATTCTCTTAACCCTTAATCCATGTACCCCAAATCCCTAAATCTGATAATCCTCAAAGCCCCTATCCACTTAACCCTCAACACCTCAACTAATTAACTATTTAGGAACATCTGACACTAAACCCCATTCACTGCTCATCGTGTGACATTGGTGATGTGTTGGAGTACATTAATCCATGACATTTGAAGAGAGTTTCAACAAGCATTCCATAGATGTGAATGACAAACGATCACAATGATATTGCATGATGAACGTTGATGAAAATGTGGATGATCTAAAATATTATGTGGGGACATTAGGTATCCTTGAGTCTTGAAACCCTCACATAACGTTAAGGAATGTGTCTATTCCAACCGTGTCAAATTTCAACGCATGTAGTAACAGTTTGAAGAAATTTCAATGCTGGCCCCATTCATTGCTCACCATGTGACATCAGTGGATGACATTGTTGATTGGCGTGTTGGAAGAGGTTCCATGAAATTTCAAGAGAGTTCTGACAAATCCCTAACTCCCCTAACCCATGATCCATTGACCCTTAAATCCTCGTTAATCTCTAATCCCTAATCAACCCTTAAGTCGTCAACCTTAGTTAATCAATAATCCCTTAACAAAAAATCCCTAAATCCCCTCACCCCTAAGCCATCGACCCTTAAAAACTTCTCACTAATCCCTAATCCTTAATCCATAAACTCCTATGCACTGAGCACTTAAACATTAATGCCCTAGCCCATAATCCCTAATCCATTAACCATTAAACTACCTAACCCATAAGCACCAAATCCCTTAGCTCTTTACCCTTAATCCCTTAAACCCTAACCCCTAATCCATTAACCCTTAATCCTTGTACCCCAAATACCTAAATCCTCAAAGCCACTATCCACTCAACCCCAACACCTCAACTAATTAACTATTTAGGCTAATCTGAATACATATGACGCTACTTCTGGTGCAATTTATAGCGCTAACTGGGGTGCTAAATGGGGCGCAATTGTTGGTGCTAAATGGGGCGTTATTTCTGATGCTAAATGGGGAGCAATTTATAGCGCTATTAGTGCCTAAATTTTGTGTTCGGTGAAAAAAATGCCATGAATAGCTCCATCCCAATAAATAGCGCCGACTTGTTCAAAAAATTGAATAAAAATACACTAAAACCATATTTGGAAGAAAAAAAGGGAGCAAATCAAAGGGATTTGTTGTATTGTTTGAGTACCCCAAGAAGATGCATTTCCAACTCCTTGCATCAAGCTTGCTTCTTTTCTCCTTAGGAATCAAGCCATAGCACGTGGAACCAAAGACCTTGAAATGCCTCACCGAAGGAATGTGGCCATACCACATTTCATAAGGAGTCATTTTTTGAAGAGCATGAGATGGAAACTTGTTTTTCACATAAACTGCACATAGAACTGCATCATCCCAAAACATCAATTTTACATTCTTGAAAAACATCATGGAACAAACCATATTTAGGAGTGTCATGTTCATTCGTTCAACTACACCATTATGTTGGGGATTGTATGGAACCATGGTTTGATGTTTGATCCCATGCTGGTGAATGTAGCTTTCAAATTCATTAGATGTATATTATTTTCCATTATCAATGCRAAGAGAGCCAATACGAGACTAAGCTTCATTTTGAATCCATACATGAAATTTTTAAAAATTGCAAAAGATTTTGWTTTTTCTTTCAACAAGTACACCCAACACATCTTGGTGTAATCATTAATAAAAGTCATGATATATCTATTTCCATTTGCAGAAGGAACATGCATAGGGAAACACAAATCAAAATGAATTAGTTCAATTTTTCTACATGCTATGGAAGTAGAATCATGAAATGGTTGTATGTTATGCTTTCCAAGGATACAAGCATCACATTTCTTCAACTTCCTATGAATAGTAGGGAAACAAGAAACACCATCCGTTCTCAACAAACAACGACTATCATAATTAATATGGCCAAATCTAGCATGCCACAAAAGACTAGATGGAATTATACCTTCACCATGATGAGAGAGATATGCAACATTTTGTGTATGGGAAGATGTCACTTTCAACATCAATAGTCTTCCATCTTCCATTCCGAACATGACAACCATGTTGTCAAAATCCTTCCTTATTTCAACTTTTCCACTGAACATATGAACAACGTAGCCTTGCTATTAGATGTGCACAAGGTACAACAAGTTCCTTTGTAGCTTAGGAAGATAGAGTACATTATGTAGAAGAAAATATGGGATTTCAGGCAACTTCAGCCTGATGGTGCCCATTCTCGAAGTTTTGAGACTTGATTTATCTGCAAAATACACTATGCCATCTAACTTTTCATCGAAGTCTTCAACGAAGTTCCTTCAGAATTTCATGTGGGAGGTTACACCTGTGTCAAGAAGCCATGCATCTCTCCAAGAAGCAAATGAAGTGTTAAACAAATCTCCAGCTACTCCTATATTGCAATGGGAAACAACGTAATGATCAAATGATTTACCTTCAGCTAGTTCTGAATTTTTACCTATGTCTTCTTTCTGATTATGGTTATATTCTTTGATCTTCTCCCATGGAACTCTACAGTCAGTTGCTTCATGTGACCTATTCCTTCTAGAATGGGTACAATGAAGATCAAATCTCTAATGGAGATTATTCCAACCCCCCTACATCTGAGCTTCTTCTTTTCATGCCCTTTCATTTCTTACCAGTGTAGTTGAGATTTTTCTTGAGTTCGTTGCCACTTCTAAAGGCCTTCAACTAACCTTTATAGTGTGCCAAAACTTTTACTTTGGTGTATTACTAGCTCTTCACTTTGAACAAATGTTTTAATCTCACCCTCAACAAATTATGTGCATGGAATCTTGTCAAGTGTTGTCATGCTGGATGCAAACAATTTATTTCTCTAGATCTCCAGATAACTTATGAGTTTTTTCAATGTGTGCAGTTTTGTGTTGTCTTCATTAATCCCTTCATTTTCCACACAAGACTCTTCATTTTATAACCATCACAAGTGGTATCCAATGATATGCAGGTGGACGCATGTGCTACACACAATGAAAACAATTATTTTTTCATGTTTTTGCTATGAATCGACCAAACGCAGTAAAGGTGATGAGGTTTTGTTGTTTTTATAGTGAACAATGAGAACACAGACAAAGGAAGGTGCAAGGCCAAACCCACTTATCCTTCACGTCTCTCACCCCTAAAGCTAGAAACATAATGTTGATTAGGGTTTGAATAAGCAACAGATAGTAAGAAGGCGATAGCCATGCGAGTGAGGAAGGAAAAACCCACACACGCATGAAAATGATGCTCTTGAGGTCCCTCTGAAGCAAATAATTTTATTTTTTTTACAGGTCGGACCTTCTTCTCCAAGCGATTACCAGAGACATTCGAGGGTGTGAACTCTTTTACTACAATCATTGGGTGATGGGGGCATGAGCTCTGTCAATGATGATTGCAAGTAGAGATGTTGTATTTTATAAATATACAGAAGAGGTTCAAAAAGAGGGTGATCATGATGTATGGAAACTCCCTAAAGGCAGCATTGAAAATGAAAAAGCAAAATAAGTTGAATATCAACAAGTTGATGTTGAATATCAAAGTAGCATTGAAGCTATGAGAAGTCAAAGTACACCAAGAAAGAGTGGATAAACACTGAGAAAGACTAGAGAAACTCCATGAAGTAATGAAACACTATGAAAATCAACAAGACAAGTTCAAACACCTAACAGGTAAAAAGATTATGCTTTTATGACTCAAGTTAGGACTATAGAAGAACCTTTAAATTTTGAGAAAACAAAGGATCGCAAGGAGTGAATGAATGCTATGAAAGAAGAATATGATTCCACAATGAAAAATGATACTTGGGAACTAGCAAAATTGCTTGAAAATAAAGTTCTTATAGGTTCAAAATGGTTCTTCAAAACTAAGTTTAATGTTGATGCTAGTATAGACAAATTTAAAGCTAGACTGGTTGCAAAAATCTATTCACAGAAACAAGGAATAGATTATGAAGACACATTTGCACCTGTAGAGAAAATGAATACCATTAGATTAATGATTTCATTAGCTACTAAGTACAATTGGAAATTGCATTTGTTGGATGTTAAGTCAACATTTTTGAATGGTGAATTAAAAGAAGTGTATCTTGTTCAACCATAAGGTTTTGTAAAGGAGGGATAAGAACATAGTGTATGCATGTTGAAGAAAGCACTATATGGTCTCAAACAAGCTCCCAGATCATGGTAGGTGAAAATTGATACTTTCTTCTTTCAACAAGGTTTCATAAAAGGTAAGAGTGATCCTATTTACATCAAGAAAGATGAAAATGGAAATGTTGCTTTGATTTCCTTGTATGTTGATGATTTAATCATAACAGGAAGTGCTACAAAAGTGATTGATGAGAATAAAAAGTAGTTATCACATGAATTTGAAATGAAGGAGCTTCGTCAGATGAATTATTGTTTAGGCATTGAGGTATGGAGGGATGATAAGAAGAATTTCATCACTCAATGTAAATATACAAAGGAAATAATCCAGAGGTTCAATATGAGTGAATGTAATCCGATGTCTACTCCATTAGAATAAAATGTTAAGCTCTGCAATGATGATGATACAAAGGATGCAAATGGTACTTTGTATCTAAAGTGGGTGGGAAGTCTAATCTATTTGACTACAACAAGACCTGATATTGTATATTTAGTCAACATACTTAGTCAATTCATTGTTAAACCACATGACAACCATTGGAAAGTAGATAAGAGAGACATTTGATACTTAAAAGGGACTGTAGAGTTCAGTATTGAATATACTAATCATTTGAATTTTGAATTGATAAGTTATTTAGATTCTGATTGGGCAAGAGATCCAGATGATAGAAATTCCATCATTGTATATGCATTCAATATAGGATCTGTGATTGTGTCTTGGAGTAATAAGAAGATATGCTATGTTGTTGGACAACTGAGAGGGGGGGGTCAATCAGTTGTTATTGCGCTTAAACAATTATGCCCATTTTAAAATCTTTACAGAACACTCAATGATGATCACAATAATGCAGGGAAGTAAGAAATAGAATATTCAACATCAATCACACACATGAAATATACAGAGACAGATATTTATTGAGGAAATCCATAAAGGGAGAAAACCTCTTCTTCTTGATATGATAAGTAGTCTTTATTTTCTGTACATTATCATTCTTATGAGCACCAACTCCTTTTTAGGCTACCACCTCTGTTTTACAAGAAGCAACTTGCTTAGAGCACCAACTCTCTAGTTTCTCTAGAACCCACTAGAAGAAAGCACCAACTCCTTGAGTGTTCCAACACCAACTGGATGGAAGCACCAATTTCTGGTCACACAGGCACCAACATGTATAACAGAGAACAATAGTTCTCCCTTGCACCACCCTACCACTCTGGTTTTCTGGCTACAACCAGATGGAAGCTACAACTCCCTATCTTCAAGCACCCACTTGAAACTCTGAGGAAAACAGCCCTCCCTAGCACCTCCCTACCACCCTTATTATAAATCTTTGCTTTCTGAAATTTATTATAGTGATACAGTATTGATCAATGGATTACCAGTCTCATCATTGTTCTACTACATTGCTCTACTCTGCCTGCATCAGTGTCTTCTTGCTTGCATCTTCTAGAGCTTTTTGGTCTTCTGCTTTGTCTCTACATGTGCACCTTGGCTTTCCCTTCCTCTCTCAGATATGCATTTCAACTCCTGCACATAGACGCTCATCTCACTTCTACGCACATCAATCACAAATGAAAATCACCTCCTCTTTTATGTTCTGCGTCTTTTTGTCACACCAAGTCCTCTACCAAATCATCATCACAACTCTTTGTCTTCTCTAGTGATTACACCGAGTCTGTTTTGCATCAGTGGTCATTATGTTGAGACTATTCATCATTAGTGGTTGTTCTCCCGATATTCTTTGGCTTCTCTGGCAGTTACATTCTTCGACAATTTTCCATATGTCAATTGTCTTTATGACGAGTCTTCATTCCACTGGCAGTTACCTCGAGACTCTTCATCTCCTCTGGCGATCACCCTGCATATCCTTGAATTCTTTGGTAGATACAATCACTTTGTTCTGGTAGTTACTGAGAGAACCTACACGCACTCATCCCTTTGGCACCTTTTCCCTTCCTGAGAAAACTTCACAGTGGGTGCTAGATTTTCTAGCTAAGCCCCTTCCTTTAATGTGACCATCAGTTGTGATCAGATTCCTATCCAAAAGGTTCTTCATGAGTTCACGCATTGGATATAAATTTGTGAGTTTCCTCAATTCTCCCAACTCACCTAACTCCGAGGTGGTGCCTAGCAACGCTAGCTCCTTCCTCTATTTTCTCTCCTCGTGACCGTTGGTTGTGACCACATGCCTAAATTCTGAGTTCTTCACGATCTCAGTCTAGCGAGTGCTAGCTCCTTCTTTCGATATGACCTTGGGAGATGATCTCACGTGACCATGCGATTGCGGGCGCATCCAAAGGTGGTTTAAAATAAATTATGTTTCACCCCACAATTTACCTCGAGCCTCCACATGTCCTTTCTCCAAAACTGTGGTTTCAATTGCGGCCCGCCCTCAACTTATTAACGTTCATGCACCTTCAATACATGCAATGCGATGGGACCATCGATCTCACTATATTGACAATGCTCCTGAATCTGACAGTTCAGATCTGTCCTTCAAGCCAACTATTGAGATCGAATGGTGAACTTCGATCTTCATCATGCTAGATCAATGGTCCATGACCCACAGTGATTCAACGGTCTAGATCTCTTCTCTGCACTTCGATACTTTGTGACTCGTGATGTTTAAAGTTAGAGCAGTTCCTTTCTTCGAGGTGCGAACTCCCGAACTCCACTGTGTTAGATCAATGGTCCACAACCTTCAGTGATCTGATGACCCAGATCTCAAAGGAACTTCACATTTCGCGATGTCAAAGGTTAGCCAGATCAATGGTCCATGACCTTTTTCTATCCAATGACTGTGATCTCCTTTACGAACTCATACTTCGCGACTTCGTGTTTCAGCTCTTGCCCGATCGACAACCCACGACAGTCTGTGATCCAACGGTCTAGATTTCATCAAGACTTCGCATTTCGCGATGTTGGAGGTTAGATCACTTCCCTTCTTCTGATTCTCGATATCCAGAATACTCTGTATCAGATCAACGGTCCACAACTCCCCATGATTAAAGGCTCAGATCAACTCATGAACTTGAACATCGCGAGTTCCTACAACTCTCACCTTTGACTTTTCTAGTTTGCAAGTTAGGGAAATGTTGATCTCTCGCCACGTGTCCTTCCCAGCACCAACGGATAGGATCGAATCCACTCTACTCCTTGCAAATATTATGAAGTTCAATTCTTTGAACTCCCAGATCTGCTGCCACCTATCATCCCTGACAATGGACGGTTCCAATGACTTCGGAACTTGTCTCGTGCACTTTACTTGGGATCCAATGGTTGTTGGTCCATGCACTCAGATCTAACGGCTGAGATCTGTTCTCCTCTTCTCTGAGCACTCGTTCCTCCTGGCTAGACTCTGATCCAACGATCCAGATTCTTTAGAGTGCTCGATCTAACGACCACTATCTCTCCTCCTCCTGAGTTGACGCTTCCTCCTGACTTGGAAGAATTTATAAGTGTCAAAGGCCTCAACCTTTGATCCTTTTGCGAGTCCTGATGAGTTTGGGTCTTGTCTACGTTTCTAAGAATTCTATCTCTCCTGATATTTGGCAACGAAGTTAACCTTGGCCCTAGTGCACACTTGTGCTCTGTGTGCACCTCTACGTTGTTCCTCCAGATCTTGTAGACAACAATTATCGATGCTATCATCATTTCTTTCCTATTTGCCATTATTGTTAACAATACTCCATCCTCACTGTTGTTCTTCCCATCAATGACAACCACACTTTGCCTATAAACATGCCAAAAATCTCCCCCTTTGGCATTGATGGCAACCTTGAAATACTGCATTGATCTACTTAGATCTCCAATTGTAGCATCCAGACCACACCTTTTCTCCCCCTTTGACATCTGTTGTTCCTGAGTTTATACTTTAAGGCTATAAAGTATACCGTCAAGGCATCCAAAAGAATAATAAGAATTAAGGGGTAAGAATCAAATGTGAAGGGTAAATCAGAGTTGGTTGCTCAACCGTCTCTGTCTAGCTTCCCATTGTTCTTGGATGTTGATGTCTCTCTTGATAACTACCCATGAGCGTTCTAATTCGACCCGGGTAGTTGTTGTTTGTAAGATTGTGTTAAATAAGTTCAGAGCAATGCTATTTTGATCTTGAAGACCAGGTTCTACATTAGGCTGTCTATTATTTGGGACAGTCATGAGGAATAAAATTTTATTAAAATAATTTTAAAGTTTATTGCTTTAGCTTTGTGGGATAAAATAGAAATGGAATTTTGGAATTCAAAATAATAACATAATAACAGTAAAGGTTGTTTCCTGTACTTGAAGTAATTTGAGAAAATTAAAATAATAACAAAGCAACGTTGTTGAAAAATATGAGGCTTTAATCACAAAAGAATCTCATATCATAACAGAAGAAGAAGAGAAAAACAAGATTTCTAATGAAGTGTACCATATAACTATCCAAATGACCTATAGGTCTTGAAACTGCTGATAGCAATCACAGAGGAAAATATGTAAATAATTAGATAATCAAATAAATTCAAGCTACAGTAGAATTTTGAATTAAACTATAGTTGATCATTCATTAGAAAGACGTGGATTGAAAGATGTTAAAAAATATTGGAAACAGAGTGAAGGAACACATAGCTTCAAGGTGAAAAAATTTGGAATCTCTTTTGCATTATCTATATCATGGTAAATTGGAAAACTTCTAATGCATTCGGCTCCCAAAAAACAAAAGCCTCTTCTCAGTCTTATCAAGTTGTATTTATACATGATCACCAAACCTTTTCCCGTTGGTGATTAACTAACTTCCTAAGACTAACGGTTACATGAATGAGCAATGTCGAACCGTTTACATTTCTATTTTAATTGCTTTATTATTCCAATGATGGAAATATTCAAAACAGTATTTCATGACTACATTGATGAACCTCCTCCTTCTGTTTTAAAACAGCGAATACATTTTCCCAGAAACTGCACTAAAACTCTGGGAGCTTATGGAATATCCTTTGCTTCAAATAAGAAAACATTTCTCTACAGTTCTGGCAGACAGCCTTCGATTATCTTTCTCATGAACTTAATGGTTTGTAACTTTAATTTTGGCATTACTATCCATTTGTCAATTTGAGTGACATTGATTACCTTTATTGTGGAATCTCTACCTGAATTTCTTCCAGATCCTCTTTGAATATTAACTGATGCTTGACAATGTTAATTTCTCCTAACAACCATGGACAGTCATTTTTTCCAATGTTCAATGAAGTTTTCTCTAAAAGCTCAAAAATTCCTTGACAATTGTCATTAACTTCTCTAGTTATTTTCTTGTTTTCTGTGAGGTTTGCCTCCCATACTTTGATTATTATATCACCTTTAATCTTCTCTGAAACATATAGATTATGAGTCTCTCCGACCTCCTCTTTTGTTGAAAAAGCCACTACTTTTTGAAAAGTTGTCCTGGCTACTTTTACTTCTCTTTCTTTTAGGAGAATACTCTCCAAGGATTTACTTGTTTCCTGAAAGCAATTCTAAATAAATTTCAAATTAAAAAACACTCCCTATTGCTCTTTTTCTATCTTTGTATGTATTTCCAACGCCTAGGCTTGGAAGATTTCAAGCTCTACCACTTGATTTTGAATGGAATTAATCTTATTTTGTAACTATTTATTTATTTCTTCTTGCTGAAGGACTTGAGCTTGATCGACCTGTATTTTCAGGTTTGCTTCCTCTAAGCTTGCTTTCAGTTTTTGAATCTCTTGAATGTCATTTAATCTAGCTCGTTTTAGACCCTTTTTGATCTCCCAACTGATATTTCTTGCAGTCTCCTTTAATTGACCCTATAGCTGAGATATCATCTGATCTTTCTGCTCTAACATAGTTGTCAAACTACCCACAGAATATAAATTTGTCGATGCTAAGGCTCCCATTGTACCTATTATTTCTGTAGCAAATTCTCCCTCTTTAAGTTTTTGTCCATCTGTAATGATCTTGTGCTTTTTAATAATCATATCTCCTCTTGGATGTATCTCCTGTTTTAGGATAGCCTTTCTCTTTTCACTGAAAAGATAATTGAAGGAAGGAATCTCATCTCTAGAAATAGGCTCAAGATCACTAATGTATAGAGCTCCCTCTTGGGGGTTTCCATAAGTGAACTGCAATGGAGTCAAAGAAGTAATGGGACTTCCAATTTATGTTGATGTTGTTCCTCTTAATTTTTTGGGACACTTCTCAGGGATTTTTTAGGGTGTTTCCAACTCCTTTCCTTTCCCTGCCTCTGATTTTTCTGTCTAAGGAACTTTTGTTTCTTGTGAAGGCATTTCAGTCTCCTTCATTTTTCCCTTTGTATTTTCTTTATCCTATACATCTATCTCAAAGCCTAGGGGAGGCCCTTCCTGCACAGGGAAGATTGGCCAGGATTTCTTTTGAGATGCCTTTATCTCTATTCCAATACCACCTTTCACTATTTGATGTGCTACCTCCCTCAATACCAGTTTGTCTGGGAGGAATTTCGGAAGTGCGTGAGGGGGAATTGAGCACCCATAAACCCTAATGTAAGAGAAGTTTTCATCAACAAACCAGTCGGCTATTGCTTTGATATTTTCTGAGACTGGCTCAGAAATGCGAGGGGGTTCACAGCCATAAAACATTTTATGCATTGGAATTACTATGAAATGACAAATTTCATAAAATGCATTCTTATCATTTTCTTCCCATAGCATAGAGTGATACTCGTGAATGGGTTTGGGGCAGGTTATGTTCCAACTCCAATTCATCAGGGGAAAAGGAGTCACAAACCAGATTGCGTCCATAATGTACGTTGACATGTAAAAGGCCACTGGCTGACCTTTAGATTTTGCAACTCTCTAATTTGAAACTTCTTGAGCTAGGTTATCAGACAAAATCTTACTCCAGTTAAAAGTGTATCCTTCTGAAGCTTCTTCTAAAAAGGGCACCCATTCTGCAGGAAAATGGCAGGGATTCTTTTTCCTGAAAAGTCTACACAGCATAATGGCTACATAGACCATGTACTCGTTCAAAGATGTTGTGGCATAAACCCCATGGGTATCGGCCCTAAATTTTGATGGACATATCCACCATTCTTTGATTAAATCGGGATAAGCTCGGTCTGCCTCGGTACACTCCTTCCTTTAAAATTCAGCTAAAAACTCGGCATTATAAATGTACTTAGGATTTGGTGAGAGTTTATACATTACTTGTATATGTTCTGGCCTGAATGAGCCGACAATGACCCCTTGATTATTTAAAATACTTCTTGTCAGGATATCAACCTTTTCCAAGGCCCAATTGATCATGTCGTTGTATGCCATAAGCCAAGGGCGTGCTGCGATCTTATGAAGCTATGATTCTGCTATATCCTGAAAGTGATTCTCGAAATCCGTAGGAGAATTCCTGATTTCATCATCTAAAAATTCATATATTTGTCTCCAGGATTTAATTGAGTCGATGGCATGTGCAGTAGTGTCAGATATGATATATCCTTCTAGGTTACGCATCTCCTCTGTATCTTCACACTTCTTCAGTGCTTTCTTCGGTGCCATAACTTTATGTTACATGGAAAACCTATCACAGAAAAGGAGTGTATAAGCTCGACTGAATGCATCTTACGCTTGATAGTATGAAACAAAATATGTTGCGAAGCACAGACCTCTAAAATCTCTTTTAATTCATTTAACGATAAAGGTACTGATGCAGCTGACAAAAATTCAATACATTGAATGCAGTAGATATTTACTAAGATACGCATTAGTGTCACATATCATTAGTTAACCTTTATTAAAGTGACCGCATTTTGGCGATTTTGAATTCAAAATTTTGGAAAAAATAATTCAATCGGAAACCGAAACGTGAACAAACCTAAAAAGTTTGAATGTCATTAATCATGCTTCCAAAACAGAATTAATTTAGACTAAACATTGATTAAGAGTCGAGATTTCGCATTTCGGGATTTCGGGGATCGTATTGACAAGAGGTATGTTATCGTTGAATCCCAATTTCTGAAATTACGAAATCATGACAAGTTTAAATTAGGATTTAAATTCGTTTTAGTAAATTAATTTATCAGTATTAAACCCACTTCGCGTTTCGAGATTTCAGGGATTGTGTTGACAAGAGGAATGTCATCGATGAAACCTGAATCCCGAAATCGCGACATGATTAACTTAAGCTTTAAAATTTTGTATTAATGAATTAATTAATCAGGATTAAGGACTAATTCCCAAAACAGGATTAATTTAGTTAAACACAGATTATGAGTCAGGACTTTGGGTTTCGGGATTTCGGGGATCATATTGACAAGAGTTATGTTATCGTTGAAACCCGTATCCCGAAAAAGCGATACGATTAACTTACTCTTTAATAATTATTTACTTCAACTTTTCGGGAAATCGAGGATCGGGATTCCGCGATTTGAAATGCATTAAAACATATGTTCTTAGTAAACCCTGAATCCCGAAAACCCCCTTTTCTTTTTTTTAATTTAGTCTTAACTCCCTTAGGTTTTAAGCTTGTCATGATTAAAAAACAACTTTATAGAAAGCGTGTTGGTACTTTTATAACATTTTCCTTTTATTATTATTAGAAAAAAGTTTTTCGGGATTTCAATACTGGCCTTTTGGAAATGAAAGTGAGGGTTGTGCTTTATGGAATGTCGAAACCCGAAAAAGGAGGGTTTTAGTCTTGGAAGTAAAAAAATTTAAAATATGTTTCAACAACATCAATGTCAAAGAAAACATGCTCCCCTTGAGCTGTTGCAGTACTTTTTGAGGTATCATATATTCAACCAACACAAACTCCCCCTGATCAAATATACTATTTAGCTCGATAATAGGGTCATGCCCAACTTCTAGCGTAGATAATCAAACTTAGATTTTGCAAGTGGTTTAATGAAGATATTAGCAATTTGATCTTTGGATGGAATATAATGCAAAGAAACAACAATGTTGGTCACATGTTCCCTCAAGAAGTGATACTTGATGGGTATATGCTTGGTCTTGGAGTGAAATATGGGATTCTTTGACACACTAATTGCACTAGTATTATCACAATGAATTGGGATCGGTCTAGTATATTTTACCTCCAAGTCTGCAAGTGTCTGAATCATCCACAATACTTGGGTACAACAAGTGGCAGCTACAATGTATTCAACTTCTGTAGTTGATAAGGAAATGGAACCTTGATTCTTTCTCAACCATGCTACAAGGGAATCTCCTAAGAAGAATGCACCTCCACTCATGATTTTCCTTTCATCCACGTAGTTAGCCCAATCAGCATATGAATAGATTGATAGTTGAAAATTCTAATTCCTAGGATACCATAGGCCATAGTTCATTGTTCCTTTCAAGTATCTGAATATTCTTTTGACAGCTAACAAATGACTATGTTTAGGTGCAGCCCAATACCTTCTTACCATTCCAACATCATTCATTATATATGGATGGGATGTTGTGATGTACAATAGGCTGCCTATCATAGACCTATATGAACTCTAATCAACATCTGGTGAGTCATCATCCTTGCTTAACTTGCATACAGTTCCCATAGGTGTGCTCATAGGTGTAGAATCTTCCATTTGAAACCTTTTGAACATTTCTCTTAGATATTTCTCCCGAAAAAGAAATATTCCTTCAAACCTATGAGTAATATACAAACCAAGAAAGAATGACAGTTCCCCTATCATAGACATTTCAAATTCAGACTGCATGGCAAAAGCAAACCATTGTACCAATGAAGCATTATTTCTTTCGAAGATGATGTCATCTACATAGACCAACACAATGAGAAAATCATTACCCTATGTTTGATATATATATATATATATATATTGTTGTCAATTGTTTCTCTCTTGAACCCTTTGTCTTGAAGATACTTATCTAGTCTGTAATACTAGGCACAAGGAGCTTGTTTCAACCCATATAAGGCTTTCTTCAGCTTGCAGACAAAGTCAGGGTTATCTAATAGTTGGAATCCCTCTGGTTGTTCCATATAGACTTCTTATTTTAGATCTCCATTTAGAAAAGATGACTTGACACCCATTTGATAGACTTTAAACTATTTATGACAAGCATAGGCAAGAAACATTCTAATAGCTTCTAATCTTGCTATGGGCGCAAATGTTTCATCAAAATCCATTCCTTTTATTTGAGCATATCCTTTGCAGACCAATCTAGCCTTATTTCTCACAATAGTTCCTTTCTCATTCATCTTTTTTTGTAGACCCATTTGGATCCTATTACTTTTTTATTTGTTGGCCTAGGAACGAGTTCCCAAGTGTCATTCTTTTCAATCTGGTCAAGTTCCTCATTCATTGATTTTAACCAATTTACTTCTTTACTGGATTCATTAAATTTCTTAGGTTCCACCATGGATATGAAGGCTATATGTGATTGCTCGGTGTCTTTGATTATCCTTCTCCTGGTTTGTACACCTTTGTATTTCTCACTGATTATCTAACTTTCAGGATGATTCTTTTGAGCAATTCTGGAGGAAGGATTTGATGTTGATTGTTGTCCTAACTCTTCTTGTCAGGGTGTCTCTTCTCCATCTGATTCTTGGACCTGTTCATCTTTAGTTTCAGTCGTTTCCTCTATAGTAGACTCAATATTTCTCACCTCTCTTACTGTGACTCCTTCATCAACCTTTAAATCAATGCAATCAACTAATTTATGCAATCTTTTATTAAAGAATCTATATCATTTACTATTGGTATCATATCCTAAGAAGATGCCTTCATCAGCCCTGTCATCATACTTGCCAAGGTTTTCATTATTATTTCTTATGTAGCACTTACTCCCAAAGACTTTGAAGTGTTTGATTGAAGCAAGTCTTCCATATTGTTAGCACATATATTTGTAAGGGGGTGTTTTCCTTAAGGATTTGGCCCTTGGGCGGAGGAAATGTGAGAAAAGGGGTTTAAAGGCCCACCATATGATTTTATCCAAAGTCAGGGTGTATGAAAGAGGGGGACATATGGCAGCAGAACAGATTTTCACGGTTTCGCAACTCGAGAGATGCAGAGGTAAGAGTTATTAGAGCTCGCGATGTCTGAAATTGCGAAAATATCGTAGTTGTTGATCAAAGGAGAGATCTTGACCGTTGGATTAGTTTTTTGCGATTTCATGAGTCAGGAAAGTAAGAGGGTAGAGTCTTGAAGACTCGTGAAGCGCTAAGTACAAAAATGATCTTCGTCGTCCATTCCAGAAGGACATGTGGCACGGGATCAGCATGGAGGAAGTCATTTTGGGAGAGCTGAAGTGAGAAATGTCGATGGCCCAAGGTCCCAAAATGTCGATGTTCATCAGGGTCATTTGATGCAAAGGGAAACATGTCGCCCAATCCAAATACTCGTGATTTCATGACTCAGAGATTTCATCATGGAACACCATGCAAACTCACGAAACGTGAAATCCTGAAACACGTAGGAATTAAGTACACGGTTGCAGCCCATGGTCATATGAAAAGTGGGTCCAGGAGGAAAGAACCCATCTGACCATTGATCTAAGTACGATGATTTCACAGTATCAGGAGTCGTGGTTTCTGTTGTCGAGTGATATGAGGACTCCCAAGACGCGAAATCCCGATGCGCCCTTCAAAGTTTAGCATTGGGTCATGGGTCGTGGTCACGTGCAGGTAAAAGTGCAGGTTCCCCAGGTCTGTTGATACATATTTTATGAGCAGAACGAAATGAAAATAGATTATTAACAGGTGCTTAACACAAAATAACAGAGATATAGTAAAACTAGTTTTCTATTCAATAACGAAATAAGTTGAAACTGTAAAATGCAGCGGAAACAAGCTTGTTGGAATGGTGGTGGCTTATATCTGAGAAGAGACGTGATGGCAGCGTGCATTTGCAAGAAGAAGGTTAAAATGAGGCTCTTAAGGCATTTTTACAATAAGCAAGAATGCCCAAAACCCTAGACATCCAAAAACCTAACCCTAGGAGCTAAAGTGCAAAAAGTCATGTGGGCCCCGTTTGGGTAAGTTAGTACATCAACTTCTCGTGGTCGTAACTTTTGAATATGATCTCCATTTTAGGCATGTGATAACCCGTTAGAAAGGTATCATTGAGGAGATTCATTTTGGGGTCTCAATCATTCCTTTGTCTATCATTTAGAAGCTTGATCCGGAAAAATCTTCATTTAGGCCCTTGAAATTGCCCCGGAAGTTAAAACTGCTAAAAATAGTAAATTCCCAAAATTGTCAGAAAAATGTTTTTAGCCAATTGGAAAAGGTGGGTGACCATCGATATCCATTTGGATCATCTGTGTCAAAGAGAAAAGATTCCCATGTTCGTTACAAAGTGAAACCTTCATGGTTTCAAAATCATCGGGTGAGCTTAGTAGTCCACCAGCAGTGCACAGCATCCCCTGGGCATTTATCCTTGTTGTGTTCCTGAGAAGGACCAGTAAATGAAAAAGGAGTGTTAGTTGAAGTTTCAAATCGCTCCATAAATGAAAATCATGGAGTTTTTTATTGCAACGATAGAACTGTCAGCTAGAGCCCCCCCTTGATGGACGATTTTTCTTACAAAGGCCATGCTGAGTTAAGGTGGCATCTGACAAGGGAATAGCTACACAATCTGACTGAGAAGACTGTCGCACTATGGAAGTTCGAGCATGCCTCTGCTGAGAAAATTTTTGAGTATATGTATGGAGTTTTGTTATTTTGAAAAGGGTCTTTGGTTGATCAGAGCTCCTGATCTATAATTTTGTTCTGCCAGAGCTGTTCTCTGGTTATATAATCGATTTCAGACTTTCATGTTAATAGAAGTCACCTTCCTTTCTCTTTCATTTTGTCTATAAAGTTTTTTAAAACACTTGAGCATGGATGATCTAGTCGAGGATCGTTATATTGTTGTAATGGAGGTTTGATTATAGTAGTATCGTGGTCAGTTTTATCCATTTCCTTGTGTATCTATTTCCTTCTAACATTGAATGGCTCAGGAATGGACGATCCAGTCGAGTTGTTGTCGTTGTAGGATGATGGAGGTCTGATCATTCTATAGTCATAATTCTGTCTCTTGTAGACATACTTCAGTGTCTGAATTTGAGCACAAGAATGCTCTTGAGCTTGAGTTTTCTTCTCGTAGTTGTTGGAAGGCTTGATGCCCAGAGCAGTCTCCTTCACCCTTTCTCCTAATTCTTCCCTTTGCTCTCGCTTTAACTCAATTTACTGACTAAAGTTAATGTGTCCCTCACTTCCCTGTGCATTTCCTGTCCAATTCTGTGTTGAACATGTTATCTCCTAAAATAAACCAGTCAATTCATTAATTTTTAGGAGTGATAACATAGTCATGAATAAATTTCATTATTAAAGTTTTTCAGGCTCATTTTAATGAGTTCTAATTTGTAAATAAATTTCAAACGTTTGATTTAGTTCTTATTTCAAAAAACTCAAAATACAGGTTTCAGTGGCTAAGTTTCTTTTCAAAAGGGCTTCTAAGCCTTAGCTTTCGACGTCTTAAATGTGAAATTCGGGGCTCTCCTATCCACCGAAATCACAGGGAAATTTGAAATGATCAATGCGTCTTATCACATGCCCGAATCGTCAGAGGTGAAGTGTTATGATTGAATTTAGCCACCAAAAATACCGAGGAGCTGTCGAATATGACTTGGTAAGAGGTTTTTAAGAGTTATCATGATTATGATTTGATCTATCTAACCCTAAAACCCTCTATATATTTCTGATCTCTGCGTATCATGACTTAATCATTGTAACTCTAAGTTTCACAAGATCACGAGGTCTTTGTACTTCCTATCCTTCAAGGTTTATCAAGAAATCATTATCATTTCAAATTCTTATTACTGTTGGTTGTGGAGCCTGATTATCTTCTTGATTCAGAGGTCTTTTATTTTTCAGTCATGTTTATACCCCATGAAGTATTAAAACCCTATAAGTATGTACACTCTTCCACGTGAGGGAGTGCATAGGGGGGTACCCCCTCTGCAGGGTCTGGGGAAGCTATCCCCCCAGCTGGGGGGTCTGGGGGCAAGCGGGCCTCCAATGGGGGTTCGGGGATGAAGCCCTCGAAGGAAAAATTGCCTTGTAAATGTATATTGTAATTTCATTGTAAATCTAGACCGTTCATTATAAGGTCCCATATCTAACAGTAGAGATTATGTTAGGGTTTTTTTCCCTAGAAGGAAACCCTCTTTTATGAGGGAAATGTATTGTGGCTATGGTTGATGGTGAATATTCTATTCTGAGATAGGAGACTGTGATAGAAAAGAAGAGGAAGTTATAGTGGGTTTGTTGTAGGTTGTATCCCTTCATATGTTGGATAATAATAAAGGAAGGACTTGACAATTTCTTTGTTGGACGTAGCCCACACTGGGTGAACCATGTAAATCTATGTCTTTATTCTATTGTGTATATTATGTGTTTTGTTTCCGTATTTGTTTTATTTATTGCTCCACGGTCCTATTTTTCTAACAATTACCTTTTCATATCCCTCAAATTCAGGGCTTGATTAGAACACATTCCTCATATTTCGCCTGTCTTCGCTGAGCCCAAACTTCCCCCATTTTGCATTGAGTCTGTCTCCCCTAGTTTGAATTGTCTATTACAGGTATTGGAGCATTCATTTCTAGATGAAGAGAGCAGGAGCTACACTTGGGAAAGAGCTCAATGATATTGGATACCTAGAGTCACACCCTCAAGTATGTTATCTCTTCAAGGATGTTGGATGTTACAGGTACTATGAGAAGCTTCAAGGCTCTCACCAACAAGTTGCAGAGGCATTTTCCTTGTAATTTGATGGAAGGAAAGCTGAATTTGGGTAGGAAGAGTTCCAGGTTGATGAAGCCCTAATAGCAGCAGTTACAAAGATTCCAGGTATAGGTGAAAGATGGTTTAAAACCACCATTACCAAGAACATTGGATTCAGATCATATCTAAAGCCTGAGCATAAGTGCATCATCTGGAAAAAAGATATCCCTATGTCTTATCTGGAGAAGAAGTGCCAGCATATGCTGAAGGCTATCCTAGTCTATATCACAGGTGATGGTAGGTACTATAGGGTGTTAATTTACCATTTCAAACTAATGAATCACTTCACTGGAAGAAGCCCTTTGAATTTTCCCTTCTATCTCCATAAAAGTTTAACAAATATGGCTCACCAAGTCCAGGAAAAACCAAGCATGGTTCAGGGTAGGCTTTTTCATCATGGCCTCATTAAACTCATAGTCCTCGAGCAGCGATAGAGGAAGGGAAAGAACTAGGTAAATTTCCTTTTCTAGAATGAGTTTGAGACAGAGACATAGCCTGATGATAAGGAGAAATCTTCTTCTAAGAAATATTCTACTCCTAGAAGTGGCAAGAGAAAGAGGAGATCCGTCTCTCTAGTAGAAGTTGATTAGCCTTCCTCTTCTTCTAAGCCTAAGAAGGCCAAGAAGAAGTTAGATTTTAGTAAGGCTACAGATGAAGAAACTTTCCCAGAGAATAAGAACATCCTCAATCTCCCCTCCATAGACTCTGAGGATGATGAACAATAAGAGAAGATGACAGAGCATGAAGACTTTGCTTCACCAACACCTCCAGAATATCAAGAGTTGCAGGTTGCTGAAGCATCAACTAGCAAGCCAAAGAAGTCTTCATCACAGAAGATTAATCAACTTCTCAAGCAGGTATATGAACTTGAAGTTCTTGAAAGAGAGATTAAGAAAAGAAATGAAAATTTGACAGAGAGAAATGTTGAACTATATGATTCTTTCCATAAGCTTGCTAAGATGTATGTTAAAATGGAGAAAAAGAATAGAAATCTGATTGAAGAAAACAAGAAAATACATAGGGTTTCTAGGCATTCGAAATTTAGTCTCATTCTTCAAAAGGCAAAGCATATAGTTCACACAGGCCTGGAAGATCTTGCTTAGGCTGCAGAAACCCTAAATGAACAGCCTTGAAGATTAGAAGATTGGGACGAAATGCATTTTGTAATTTTGAAGACTGTTTTAAAACAGAGATTTCGGTGGCTTAGGAAAACATTTCAACTGTTCATTAGCCACCGAAAGAGGAGCTTTCGGTAGCTAACTG
Organism: Picea engelmannii; assembly: GCA_009831015.1. Classification (NCBI taxonomy): domain Eukaryota; kingdom Viridiplantae; phylum Streptophyta; class Pinopsida; order Pinales; family Pinaceae; genus Picea; species Picea engelmannii. Next base: position 147,284 of record ML783489.1, on the reverse strand, counting down.
GCCCATATTTTGTCTATTTAAGACACCGAAAGCACTGACAGGGCAGAGAGGTATTGTTTTTGCACAGATCCAAGTTTTTCTTATCCAAATGCCTCAGGAGTAGTTCCAAATGATAGATAATAATTAAACTCATCATTATCAAGATTTTGTTTTGGTTTTGGAGATTCCTAGCAAGGTGTAAAGGTTAAATTGGTTACCTATTTTCCGGCCAAAAAATTGTCTTGTTTCCAACAAGTGGCAATTTCGACTTGTCCCATATCTTATGAAGATCCATTAGCCTTGGAAGGCTTACTACACCCGTCGAAGATTTTAAAGGACATGAAGATCACTTGAGATAAGGAGTTGACCTATTTTAGAGGATCTCTGCCTATTTTCTTGTGTCAGTTATTGATTTTCTATTTTGGTAAATTCGATCCAGTATTCTAGGATCTGGATATATGATGTAAAGGCTATAAAGCCACAAACTTTTGAGGAACCAGGGGTTTGATTCTATATACAGAAACCATGTTTATTTTGTAATAGACTCTCATATATATAATACGAATCAAAGTTTCCTTTCATTATTGATGTCAGACTGCCATTACCTTTCTCTTTCTGTACTTTGATTCAAGTTTGGCTTAACTACTAATAATTGTTATCTCATTTTGTCAGTTCATAGGCTTTATTTAATAGTAATCTACACTATATTATTTAACCCATCACATGTGTGTTCTGGTTAATAAGCATAGAATTCTTCATCCACCATTAAGTTACCTATCTTATCATTAATTCTTGAAATCATTGTTTCATTTGGCTATATACTTTTGACTATCTTGATACCAATCCAATAGGTCAGTTATCCTATTGATCCAAATATAAACATAAAACCAAAACACATTTTAAGTTACCAGGCTTCTTCAAGCTACAACCTGAGAAGGACTCCTAGAGTGATAACAAATTGGTGTTGTTTTCGGGGAGAGGAGATTGAAGCTCAGCTTCCTTGGGACATGACATAGATCCAACTTTGATGATAGACAAAGCCTGGACATTTACTTGGTTGTAATATTCTATCTGGTGACTCCATTGAAGAATTTTGACTCCAAAGAGAGCTCATACCAGAGAAAATCAAGAGAGGCCACCAGCAACATCTGTTGTAGATCCAGAGAAGCTCATTAAAAGAGGAAGAGTTCTACAAAGGAAAACTTCCAGAGCAACAAGGACATCTAGATCGGGTATCTAAAGAGGTACTGCTTCTTTATATATACTGAGAACACCTTCCATTAAGTCTACTTTTGTTGAAACTTCTTCTTCTCAGAAAATTGTATTTGAATCAGAAAATTTAAAAGGTGATAAGCCTTCATTGTATTTTGTTGTTATAAATCCTTTTTCTGAGAATTTTTCTGTACATAGTTTAGGGAAACAAGTTGAAAAATCTGCCCCTAAAGAGGAATGCTCCTCTTCTCTGAACTCTTTGCAAACAGAACTAGAGAAACCCTACTCCTATATCGATACCATTTTTTCTGTAGTAGAGTTTGTTCTTCAAGACCTGTTTGTAAGAGGAGAAGAAAATCTAGCCCTGCTGCTAGGGAAGATTTACAAAGCCTTTTGTTTCCCTGATCCATACGAGTTTAATAAGACTCCACTAGGGAGAATATGATTGACAGAGGATGAAGAGGCTGAATTCCAAATCCAGATATCAGTTCATTAGTCTGCTTCATGAACTATTGTATTTCTTTATCATCTCTTTCATGCTTTTCCCTTTGTGTGTAAAGAGAATCATTTTATGTTTTGTATATTCAAAAAATCATCATCCTTCTTGTATATATCCACCTTTAGAAGAAGAATATATGCATGCTACTTATATTTTGGATGTTGATTCAGTATCTATACCTCAGCCCATTCATAAAGACGACCATTGTATTCAGATCTCCCTTGAATCTGATCAGCCATGTAACTATACAGAGGTCAGAACTGATTCAAACCCTGTCCATAACTCAGCACCTTGTGGCATTACTATTGAACCTTGTAATCAACATGTTAGCTCTCATAATCAGCCTACTGCTTTTCAAATTAAGATCAGGATGAAAATGTTCAAACCTTTAAGGCTGCCCTATCTCCTTAATCCTTACCCGCTTGACTGTTATGGATATCTTCCCCAGTTTTCTGGAGAGAATCAAGTTTCATCTGAGAGGCACTTAGAATCCTTTGGGGATTTTTTTGAGTGATTTTAGATTGTTCATGAAGATGTGATCATGAGATTTTTCTCCAAGTCTTTGATCAGAGATGTTGTCACATGGTTTAAGGGTCTGAGAGTTGATTCTATTGGATCTTGGATCGAGTTCTCTAACGGTTTCTTGAAGTATTGGAGTGAGTGCAAATCACTGGATTCATACCATGCTGATTTTTATGCTTTGAAGAGAGAGCAGGGTGAAGCTTTGCATGTCTTCAATCGAAGATTTTACAACAGCTATCATGACATGCCTTTGAAGATCCACCCTTCAAAGACAGTTGCCATGATATATTATGTTATAGGTCTTCATTCAGAATTTTCCCTTCTTCTACTACAACACAAATCTTCATCCTTAAGGAGCTTGTTGGAAGATGCTAGAGAGGTAGAGGAGAACATCCATGCTTCCAGGGAAATCAGAGAGTCGGTTTACTCTGAAAATCTGCAAGCACATAAGCAAGCAGAATGTCAGCAGACAGGAGGTCAGTATGTTTCAGATTCAGAGCAAGAAAGCACTGAATATGAAACAAATATGGAACAACAGCCTGAAAGTGAGTATATTTTAGATTCAGAATCAGATTCTTCAGTATATGCAGAGTATTCTAGAGACAGGTATAATGTTGGCACAGGGGAAGACCCAGGGTTCAATGCTCAAGAGCGCACCAACAAAACCCTAACTACCGGCCCTTTTGGAAACACCTACGAAGCAGATGAATTCTTATCCAAGGTAGAGGTAGGGGTGGTTGCAGGACACAGATGTCTGCAACCTTAGCTGGGACACAGATCTGTGACTACACACTTTGCATAGCACTTAGCATTAATAGTTCACCTAGAATCAACCCTTATCTCACTTCACAGATAACACAAAGCAACATAGTATATACTTAGATCTAAGATAGTTTCAGCACTTAGCAACATACAACAGATTAGTTTCACTAGATCAAGCACTAAGCATCTTACATATCAGATCTAACATCCATTCATATCTCATAAGCACAAAGCATCAATAGATCTATCTAAACACATCAAAGCACTTAGCAAGGAGAGAGAAAAACACATCAGGTCGAGGCACAGAGCACAACACACAGAGTTACCATGGTTCACCCCCACCTTAGGGCTACGTCCACAAAGTCTTCTTCTTTATTATCTCAATCAAGCAGTTATAGCACAAAGCTTAAACAATCCTTACTTCGCACAGGATAGAAGATCTGTGCAGCTCGCTAGATCCTTCTTCCTTGCACTAAAAGCACAAAGCCTTCTACAATATCTTGCACTTAGCCTCTTACAAGATGCACAAATCATTTACAGTCATTACCAACATTTAGCTTACTTGCAACTCTTTGATCACATAGATCCAAATTTTTGCCCCCTACTTACTTCACCTATGCATCTATTTATACATACAAAAGTGGGCCTAAGCACAGGTAAACCCACGGGCCAAAATCCCTTTCCCATTACATTAACCCCAAAACCCAAAAAGGACCCAAAGTGGGCTGAGGTCCTGTGATCTCTGCTTCGCATCGTGCTCCATCTTTGACAGGCTGTCAAAGTCCCAAAATGGTCAAATCTGACCAAGTATTCCCCAAAACTTGGTCAAGGGACAACAGGCCCCCAAAACTCACATGTGATTCATCCCAAGTCACTCAAGTCTGTGTAATTCTGCTTCAAATTCCTCGAGCTTGGCTCGAGCTTCTTCGACCTGCTGTAGTATGACAGCCTCTTGCTTAGTGAATTCTTGGATTACTGCATCATTTACTAGCCCTTCCAGGCGTTGTTCTGCGGTGATGACAATTTGTTCAAGCTTGGATCCCTGTCTTTCAATGTCAATGAACAGTTAGCATGCCTTTTCTTGGATTGGCTAAAGTCATTGGGAGACTTCCATCACTTTACTTTGTAGTTTGTGTACCTGTTGCTGGGCAGTGTGTTTTTCTGTAAACCTCTTCATTCTTTCGACTGGGGTCAAGGCCTTCATTTGTGCTTGTAGTGTCTTTGCGTTCTACGTTGCTTCTTGGAGCTATACCTCTAATGCGTGCAACTCTGGATTCTCTGTGAGGTTTTCAAGAGTTTGGGCACTTCTAGTGCACATCTATTTGTATTCCAAGGAAAAGGTTTTTAATCAGTCGACCGTGTTACAAGCCGTTGCCTCTCGCATATCTCTTATTTCTTGAGGATTCTCAGGCATGGTATGAAGTTCCAGGTCTTTGATGCACTGCTGAAGTTGTTGGATGACTTCTTCAAGTTGTGCCACCTGTTGTGGACCACGTTATTCAATATTTATTTCTATGACCATCACAGAGCGAAGTGCTCTGTGAACCTTTTTCTGTACTTCAAGTTGCTCTGCTAGCAACTATGCTTTTTCCTCATCCCACTTTGTTGTTAGGGTAAGATTTTCCTAATATTACTTACTCTATTGTTCTAGAAGTGCATTTTGTACTTGCGTTAAATCCTGGGTGGCTTGCATTGTGTCTTCTTGAGCTTGTCGAAGGCGAGCTTCGACTTTATCGGCAATCTGATGTAATTGGGTGGGCTCATCATTTGTTCTTGTTGTTGCAACTAACAAGGGCATAGTAGAAGCTACTTGGCTGGACTAGATTACCTGCTACATTCCTTGAATTTTTCCCTTGATTCGGTTGAATAGCTCCTCCTACTTCGCTTCTTGTCTTTCTGCGATCTTCTGTGAAGCATCATTCAGCGTAACGGTTAAGAAGTCGAAGTTGTCTGGTGTGAGGGTAGTCTTAAATGTAGTTTGGGTAGCCTTATCTTTATTTCAAGATGAGGGCTTTGGTGGGGTAGTCTTCCTTTTCTTGGAGGGATCCTCCTCTTCTCTAGGCGAAGTAACCTCGCCTTTATTTTTCGCGACTTCTGTCCCGCCTAGTTATTCACCATCACCTCCTTGTGCATGTGAGATCGAAGTGTTCTTTGTATATGTGCTATGGATATCTTGAACTTCAACATCCTTCTTAGTCTTACTCAATCCAGGTGTATTCAACATAGCTTCAGAGTTCTCCTCGTCAGACATTTCTACGCGGTCTGCTGAAACAAGGAGGTCCGCCAACCATTCTTTGGTAATCTATTCCAAGTCTTCTTCTGTCAACTTATAATAAGATTGAAGTTGTTCTTGGTGCTCATCAGTGTGTGGAATCAGGTATATAAAGTGGTGATCCGCACTGAACTTCATCAAGGGTCTAAACCTATGAAGTGTGTTTGGGGTGATGCGCGGTGTAGGATAGATTGCATTCTTCAATTGGTTGTAATAGGTGTGGAAGATGGCATTGGATTGCCACTGTTTGTTCATGTCGTTGGAGTACCACAGCGTACAAAACTTCATGGCCAGTGGTTCGAAGGGTACGATATCCGGGAAAGTGACAACCTCCTGTAGCTCCCAAGCAATGAAGGAGAATAGTATGAGTAACCAACTGAAGTGGAACTCATACCCTTGGTCTTGTGCTTCTCTACAATCAAGCTCTAGCTAGTTTACAAGATACTGTGCCCAGTTCATCTGTAGTCCCTCGATGCACTTCCCTATGAGGTCAACTACAAATCTAGTCACTTGTGTTGGTCTATTATTGTGAACTAACTTGCCCGCGATCAGCTGACAGGAAAGGCGCACTGCGCCATTTTCGATAGAGGCTACCTTGTAGCCTCGCGTGCCCTTCACGACATCGCCATAAGTCTCTTTAATCTTCTGTGCGAGAATGTGATCTGATGTATTTCCTAGGTAAAACTCTTGTGGGTCGGGACCTTGCATACTAAGTCCTGTGATCCAATTGATCAAGGTTGGATCCACAGTGACGCGATGGTCTAGCCATAAGTATCCTCCATGGTAGAAGGATAGCAGCAACTTGACACATGCGTTGACTTCCTGGTGTCTACCTAAGTGTGGGATCTTCATTATATTAAGGAGTGTGGACTATGCAATGTTTTAGGTCCATGACTGTGGGAAAATCTTAGATTTCTTTCCTTTGGTCCTAATTAACTACTTATGCAGAGCTAACATGTTGTAAGCTTTACGATCTATGAGACTAAAATCACTAAATTTTAGTGCTACAAGCTTATCCTGGTCAGCACGGACTGTGCGCACTCATTTTGGGAGGTACGCGGTGATCAAAGCATACTCGAACTCATGGGGTACACTGTCACGGTTGATGGCACCGCTTAGAGGGGGTAATTACATCGGTAGAATGTGTGGGATAAGCTTGGCATTTGCGATGTCATCCTTATGCTTAGTTCTTTGTTCTGCATCGGCTCGAGATGTCCCTACTCGAGCAGTCGATGGGGAGGCTTGTACTCCTATCGTGGATGAAGCTTGAATATCAGTGGATGTTATTCTTTCTAACATGACTCTCTCAGTCATTAAGTCAATCAAAACTTCTTCAACTACTTTCTCAGCAGCGTTGAGCTTGTCCGACATATAAGCTCAGAAAATATAATCGGGGTCACGATGATCTCAGATACTGCACTAGGATGAACAATCTGCTTGCAATGATCATGGTATATAGTCACTAGTTCCACGGGCTTCGAATTCTCAATTTGGAAAAAGTGTTCTTCGGGCAGGGCGCGACGGGTCAAATAAGAAATTCGGCAACAACCTTCTTGCAACGGGTATGGATCCTCCATTAATTTTGTTCTATCCATTCTGATGTTGGCCAACGGTTTAGTAGTGACCCATAAATGTTTTCTGATCCATTCAGAGCGGCATTCGAATGGACATATTGGCCTCCAATAGCTACATTGCTTCAACATGGTGAAGTGCCATAGGTTGATGTCCTGATATTCTGGCGAAGCTCAAATTCTATAATTTTTCTTTCTGCGATGCTCCATCTTGAATCTCTTGTAGTTTTTCAATATTCACCCTCTTCTTACTTAAATTTCTAGCCTTCTTCCCAGTGAGCTTCATCTCCGTGGTTCTTTTCCCATTCTAATTCCTATCTTCCTTAGATATAGTCACTTTGCGTTGCTGAGGTTCTTTCTTAGGGTTCATGGATAACATCTCTTCTTTATCTGTGATAGATACTTTAGTCTTCTGTGAGTCCTCTGGTGTTCTAGTAACTTCGATATCTGTGTTCCTAGTGTTATATAACTTTGATTTGTCCTCCTTTTCTTCAATCAACTGCGCGATCCTTCTAGTCATGAAGGCTTTTAACTATTGTCTCTATTGTTCTAAGACGTTTTTTTCTTCCTTCTTTCTAGCTTGATCTCTTTCAATCCAAGGATTTCCAAGTAACATAGTAAACAGGGCGTTGTCCTCAATAAACTTGATGATCTCAAAATCTTCCTCTGTCAAAGTTCCATTAGCATTCATAGATATCTGAGTGAGCCTTCCACATAGGTTTACCAGTTTTCCTCTGAATAACCCTATTCCACATAGGGATGGAGTCATAGAAAGTCTCCCTATAGCTTCCCAAGTTCTTTATGTCATGACATTCACCTATGTTTCCTCATCCAAAACAAAGTGAATGTCAAAGTCTCCTATTCTTACTTCGATGCATTCTTTTTCTTTAAAGATCTCTGATAACTTGACATGTTGGTGGTCATTCAAGTTGTCTTTCATCTACAATAACATCTTTTCTGACTCTTTCTGGGGTTCTGCTATTTTTGGATCTGTCTTAGGGTTTTCTTCTTTCAGATTCATTCTTTCAATCTTAGCAATCATTCTAGGGCAATCTAATACTTCAAGGTCCAAAGCCTTACAACAGAGACAACTCGTTCTTCCACCAGGGCACTCCTTAGATAGATGTCCTGGTCTTCTGCAACTGTAACATAAGGTCAATCCTCTCTTTCTTTTAAATGATCCCCAACTTCTTCTGTACTACGCACTAGGATCATGGTAGGTAGCCTGCAAGAAATTCTTTCTAGGATCTTGCATCCATTTGTTAGTCCAAACATTCTTTCTATGCATAGGTATAACATATCTATCATTATTCTTATCAAATCTATTCATATCAAACTTTCTTTCATCTAACAATGCCCTAGTATTCAAGCTAGGACAAAATCTATCAATCATACCTAAATTCATGCTTCAGAAACAAAAATTTCCACTTATCTTACTTCTATAGAGCACAAAGATTTCATATCTAAGACTTTTAACTATTCTTACCTTTATCAGAGCACAAAGCTTACAGGTCCTACCTATTTCTTGTAGATCTGACCTATTTTCTCGCAGATCTGGCCTTTTTTTCTTGGCACAAAGCTTCACAGGTTAAGTGGAATGTTGCGCACTAGGGAACAGTTCTACGCACGGAGATTATCTTGCACAAAACTTCTTCTTCTCAGTTCCAAGAAATCATAGTTTCAGGTCCTGGCAATGGAACCATTTGTTGGCACAAGGGCAGACCCAAGGTTCAACGCTCAAGAGCACACCAACAAAACCCTAACTACTGGCCCTTTCAGCAACACCTGCGAAGAAGATGAAGTCTCACTCGAGGTAGAAGCAAGGGTGGTTGCAGGACTCAGATGTCTGCAACCTTAGCTGGGACACAGATTTTTGACTACACACTTCACGTATCACTTAGCATTAATAGCTCACCTAGAATCAATCTGTATCTCACTTCGCAGATAACACAGAGCAGCATAGTATATACTTAGATCTAAGATAGTTTCATCACTTAGCAACATACAACAGATTAGTTTCACTAGATCAAGCACTAAGCATCTTACATATCAGATCTAACATGCATTCATATCTCATAAGCACAAAGCATCAATAGATCTATCTAAACACATCAAAGGACTTAGCAAGGATAGAGAAAAACACATCAGGTTGAGGCACAGAGCACAACACACAGAGTTACTGTGGTTCACCCCCACCCTGGGGCTACGTCCACAAAGTCTTCTTTATTATCTCGGTCAAGTAGTTACAACATAGAGATTCAACAAACCTTACTTCGCACGAGACAGAAGATATGCGCAGCTCACTAGATCCTTCTTCCTTGCACTAAAAGTACAGAGCCTTCTACAATATCTTTCACTTAGCCTCTTACAAGATGCACAGAGAATTTACAGTCATTACCAGCACTTAGCTTACTTGCAACTCTTTGATCACATAGATCCAACTTTTCTCCCCCTACTTACTTCGCCTATGCATCTATTTATACATACAAAAGAGGGCCTAAGCATGGGTAAACCCACGGGACGACATCCCTTTCCCATTACATTAACCCAAAAACCCAAAAGGACCCAAAGTGGGCCGAGATCCCGTGATCTCTGCTTCGCATCGTGCTCCATCTTTGGCAGGTTATTGAAGTCCCAAAATGGTCAAATCTGACCAAGTATTCCCCAAAACTTGGTCAAGGGCCAACATATACATGTGGAGTTTATGATCAGTTTGTAAATCATGAAGAACCTATGATAACTGATGATTGCATAGGAAATTATATGTTCTTAGTTGATCTTAATCCATATGATGTAAACATTGTTTCGTTATCCTCTTGTGAACATTATTCTGATGAAGAAATTGTAGTTTTTGATGATCACAAGTTGATCTCAAAAGGACAAGAAGATTATTAGTCTTCCTGTAGAGGAACAGTCATGGCTTATCAAGAGGCTTCCATAGATGTGCAGCTATTTCCCGAGGAGCAGCATGTTTCTTATCTTCTTTTCAAGAATCCGGTGGTAGCATTCATGGAGTTATACTTTTCAGAAAGCTTGAAAGTTTCATATTTCTTTAGCTTGCCAGTGTTTCTGGGTAAGTATGTTTTCCTGAAAAACTTCTTATCACTATTGTTTCATGTCAAACATTATTTGTTGATCAGTGATAAAGATGAGATTTCTTTAGTATTAAAATTACTTGGATGGTTGTTATGGAAATCATCCTTTACCTAACTCGAATTCAGATCCTATTAGAGTAGGAGTAGGGAAATAAGCTTGTTTTACAAGAAAGTAGTCATTTTAAGTTGATTGGTTTCATGAATAAGCAAAGCAAGCTATAGGAAGACTACAAGTTCATGAAAGATCAATTGTAAAATCCAGATGACTCAATGCCCAATGCTAAAGGCACAAGGTCTGCTAGGTTCTTGGAAACCTCACAGGGAGGCCTCCAACCGTAAAGGCCAAATGAGTCCATGCCCAATGCTAAAGGCACAAGGTCTACTAGGTTCTTGAAACCTCACAGGGATGTTTCATCCCCAATAGGAGCCAGATGTTATCTCCTAAAATAAACCAATCAATTCATTAAGTTTTAGGAGAGATAACATAGTCATGAATAAATTTCATTATTAAATTTTTTCAGGCTCATTTTAATGAGTTCTAATTTGTAAATAAATTTCAAACATTTGATTTAGTTCTTATTTCAAAAAACTCAAAATACAGGTTTCGGTGGCTAAGTGCCTTTTCAAAAGGGCTTCTAAGCCACCGAAATCCCTAGCTTTCAACGACTTAAACGTGAAATTTGGGGCTCTCCTAGCCACCAAAATTGCAAGGAAATTTGAAATGGTTAGCGCGTCTTATCACATGCCCGAATCATCAAAGGTGAAGTGTTATGATTGCATTTAGCCACCGAAAATACAAAGGAGTTGTCAAATATGACTTGGCAAGAGGTGTTTAAGAGTTATCATGATTATGATTTGATCTATCTAACCCTAAAACCCTTCAGATCTTTCTGATCTCTGCGTATCATGACTTGATCATTGTAACTCTAAGTTTCATGAGATCACGAGGTCTTTGTACTTCTTATCCTTCAAGTTTTATCAAGAAATCATTATCATTTCAAATCTTGATTACCTTTTCATATCCCTCAAATTCAGGTCTTGATTAGAACACATTCCTCATATTTTGCCCGTCTTCGCTGAGCCCAAACTTCCCCCATTTTGCACTAAGTCTATCTCCCCTAGTTTGAATTGTCTATTGTAGGTATTACAGCATTCATTTCCAGATGAATAGAGGAGGAGCTACACTTAGGAAAGAGCTCAATGATATTGGCTACCTAGAGTCACACCCTGAAGTATGTCAGTTCTTCAAGGATGTGGGATGTTACAGGTACTGTGAGAAGCTTCACGGCTCTCACCAACAGGTTGCAGAGGCATTTTCCTTGTCATTTGATGGAAGGAAAGATGAATTTGGGTAGGAAGAGTTCCAGGTTGATGAAGCTCTGATAGAAACAGTTACAAATATTCCAAGTACAGGTGAAAGATGGTTTAAAACCACCATTAACAAGAACATTGAATTCAGATCATATCTAAAGCCTGAGCATAAGTGCATCATCTGGAAAAAAGATATCCCTATGTCTTATTTGGAGAAGAAATGGCAGCATCTGCTGAAGGATATCCTAGTCTATATCACAGGTGAGGGAAGGTACTGTAGGGTGTTGATTTACCATTTCAAACTAATGAATCACTTCACTGGAAGAAGCCCTTTGAATTTTCCCTTCTATCTCCATAAAATTTTAACAAAGATGGCTCACCAAGTCCAAGAAAAACCAAGCATGGTTCAGGGAAGGCTTTTTTATCACGACCTTATTAAAATCATAGTCCTCGAGCAGCTACAAAGGAAGGGAAAGAACTGGGTACATTTCCTTTTTTGGAATGAGTTTGAGACAGAGACACAACCTGATGACAAGGATAAATCTTCTTCTAAGAAATCTTCTACTCCTAGAAGTGGAAAGAGAAAGAGGAGAGCCATCTCTCTAGTAGAATTTGATCAACCTTCCTCTTCTTCTAAGACTAAGAAGGCCAAGAAGAAGTTAGATTTCAGTAAGGCTACAGAGGAAGAAAATTTCCTAGAGAATAAGAACATCCTCAATCTCCCCTACACAAACTCTGAGGATGATGAACAGCAAGAGAAGATGATAGAGCATCAAGACTTTCCTTCACCAACACCTCCAGAATATCAAGAGTTGTAGGTTGCTGAAGCATCAACCAGCAAGCCAAAGAAGCCTTCATCACAGAAGATCAATCAGCTTCTCAGGAAGGTATATGAACTTGAAGTTCTTGAAAGAGAGATTAAGAAAAGAGATGAAAAATTGTCAGAGAGGAATGTTGAATTATATGATTCTTTCCATAAGCTTGCTAAGATGTGTGTTAAAATGGAGAAAAAGAATAGAAAGATGATTGAAGAAAACAAGAAAATACGTAGGGTTTCTAGGCATTCGAAATTTAGTCTCATGCTTCAAAAGGAAAAGAATATAGTTCACACAAGCCTGGAAGATCTTGCTCAGGCTGTAGAAATCGTAAATGAACATCCTTGAAAATCAGAAGCTTAGGAAGAAATGCATTTTGCAATTTTGAAGATTGTTTTAAAACAGAGATTTTGGTGGCTTAGGAGAACATTTCAAATGTTCATTAGCCACTAAAAGTAGATCTTTCAGTAGCTAACCGACCCATATTTTGTCTATTTAAGCCACCGAAAGCACTAACGGGGCAGAGAGGTATTAGTTTTGCATAGATCCAAGGTTTTCTTAGCCAAATGCCTCAGGAGCAGTTCCAAACGATAGATAATAATTAAATTCATCATTATAAAGATCTTTTTTTGGTTTTGGAGATGCCTAGCAAGGTGGAAAGGTTAAATTGGTTACCTATTTTCTGGGCAAAATATTGTCTTGTTGCCAACAGGTGGAAATTTTGACTTGTCCTATATCTTATGAAGATCCATCAACCTTGGAAGGCCTACTACACCTATCGAATATTTTAAAGGACATGAAGATCACTTGATATAAGGAGTTGATCTAATTTATAGGATCTCTACCTATTTTCTTGTGTCAGTTATTGATTTTCTATTTTGGTAAATTTGATCCAGTATTCTAAGATCTAGATATCTGATGTAAAGTCTATAAAGCCACAAACTTTTGAGGAACCAAGGGTTCGATTCTAGATACAGAAACCATGTTTCTATTGTAATAGACTCTCATATATATAATAAGAATCACAGTTTCCTTTCATTATTGATTTCAGATTGCCATTACCTTTCTCTTTCTATACTTTGATTCAAGTTTGTCATATCTACTAATGATTGTTATCTCATTTTGTCAGTTCATAGGCTTGATTTAATAGTAATCTACACTATCTTATTTAACCCATCACATGTGTGTTCTGGTTAATAAGCATAGCATTCTTCATCCACCATTAAGTTACCTATCTGATCATTAATTCTTGAAAGCATTGTTTCATTTTGCTATATACTTTTGACTGTCTTGATACTAATCCAATAGGTCTGTTATCCCATTGATCCAAATATAAACATAAAACCAAAACACATTCTAAGTTACTAGGCTTCTTCAAGCTACAACCTGAGAAGGACTCCTGGAGTGATAACAAAACATCTCTCATGTTGTTGATTTTTGGCCATCAACCATCCACATTTAAACCAACATCCACCCCAAATACTGATGGGTATTGGGCTTACCCTCTCTACAATCAGAGGGTGACTTATGGTGCTAACATTTCTGGCACCGTTGTCAGGGATGAATTGAATATTTTCCATGGAGAGGATGAAAAAGAAATTTTGATTCTAAAGGTGCATCAGACATCAGAACCTTTGAATATTACGCTTGCACCTGGTGACTCCACTGAGGTGACTCCACTGTTGCAGTGTGGTTGCTTATGGCCACACCTGGTAACCCCTCAGAAGAACACAATGATTAGATATGGTCTTTGATGGTGAACAAAGTCCAGACACATTCATTATGCATATCATTCACCTAGAAACTCCATGGTTAAAGGATCGATTGGTGACTCCACTAGTTTGAAATGGAAAGAATTCTGGCTCGAAGGTTTGCTCCTCTTAATTTTTTTGTTGTTCCTGGTTTTCCTAATGTTGTTCCTGCTCAATTGTTGATACTGAGAGGGGGGTGAATCAGTCTCAAGAACAATTTAAAACCTTTTTCAAATTATACTTAAACCATTCAACTATATCCAATGAACAATGAACAATAGTATAAGAGTTACACCAATACACCACAATACACCATGCACAATATATGAGAAATAATCAATAGTTATTGTTCAAGGGAAGTAATGACTTCCAAAGGTAGCTACAGCCTCCAAATGTAAAAGGAGGGATAAACCTCCAAGAGGAAGATACAATCCTCCAATATCAAGAGAGAGTTGAACTCTCCATCCTTTCCCCTTCCTTCCACCCAAGAATATATGAGAGATAATAAAACTTTACATTAAATCATCACC
>ML783489.1:113414-129627 GCA_009831015.1 Picea engelmannii | reverse complement strand
TGCAATATCTTCCTTTTCATTCATCTTCAAATTTTCAAATTCTGCTCTATGTCGTTGAAGCTTGACTTGCTTAACTTTTGGATCACCTTCGTAGATATTCTTGAGTTTGTCCCATACCTCTTTAGCAGTGTTGCATCCCATCATTTTTCTAGCAATGGTTGGTGCCAATGATGCTAGAATAACATGTCTAGCTTTTGAATTACAACTCATAAGCTTCTTCTCATTTGGATCGGTTGGACCATTATTTGGGATTACATATCCATTTACAACTAAGTACCAAATGTCTATTCCCAAAGCCGTTAGGTAAGTTTTCACTCTATCATTCCAGTATGCATAATTTCTTCCGTCAAATTTTTTAATCCCATTTGAAATGTGCTCATGGTCATCCATCTAAGCTCACGATTTTCCTTCCAGTGGTTAAACTGTTCTTAAGGCAACCTACTCTGATACCAATTGTTGATACTAAGAGGGGGGTGAATCAGTATCGAGTACAATTTAAAACCTTTTTCAAATTATACTTAAACCATTCAAATATATCTAATGAGCAATGAACAATAGTATAAGAGTTACACCAATACACCACAATACACCATGCACAATATATGAGAAATAATCAATAGTTATTGTTCAAGGGAAGTAATGACTTCCAAAGGTAGCTACAGCTTCCAAATGTAAAGGGAGGGATAAACCTCCAAGAGGAAGATACAATCCTCCAATATCAAGAGAGAGTTGAACTCTCCATCCTTTCCCCTTCCTTCGACCCAAGAATATATGAGATATAATAAAACTTTACATTAAATCATCACCATCAACCAATCATCACATAGGACCTGATAATGCTTCCTGAGACTTCTTCAATTTCTGCAATTCTTCAATTTTTGGAGTACTCTGATCTTGTATATAATATTACTCATTGTATTCTCTGAAACTCCTCCAATTTTCACTCCTTGAATCCTCCCCAAAAAGAGGTTATAGAAAGAATGGTAGACTTTATTCAATTCTGGTCTATTCAGGAGAGTTAACTTGCACAGAATGCCCCACACTCAATAATTAACATACAATTATTAAACTCACACACAAGAAACTGCAGTCCTTACTCTTTCCAATGAAATTTTTCCCACTTCAGTTGGATTTTAGATAAAGAAGTTATGACTGTTTTACCCGGAACACCTATTTATTGACTAGCTTCAGGACTGGTCACAAACCCTATATTCCACAGAGTGTATCTCCATAATTATAGTGAATCAAGAGTTAAAAATTTTACCAGAGGTACCTTGATATGTCTTCCCAATACCATAGCGATTCCACCATATGACTCATTCTAGAAAAAAAATTATAGAAAAAATGGTAAGATGACCTGAAAATAACATACCTTGGAACACATCACCAAAAGACTTCATCCTCCCTTGAAATCCGGCCTTATTTTCTTCTTATTTCCTCTTAAGTTAAACTTGTATCAAATGAATGTATAATGATGTTTATTTATACCATTTATGTCACTTCCTTTTAACATTAGGGTGGACCTGACACTTTCTTATTTTGTAATTCTTTTCTTTAATTATCTTCAAGGCCTACATGTACTTCCTTCTTCAATTCACTTTGTCATCTTCAAAAATTCATTTCTCCTCAACCATGAGGATCCACGTGATGTGCCACATAACACCGAAAATAGCATGATGTATACTATCCATCCATGGGTGTTGTATCTGCATGTGCATTTTCCTTTATGTCCAAATACCTTCATCAATCTTGCGGTCCAAAACCCATGACTAGGGTTGACATCAATGACAACAACCAATCTTCCAACAGCAGTGTGGTTGCTTCTGGCCACACCTGGTAACCCCTTAGAAGAACACAATGATCAAATCTGGTCTTTGATGGTGAACAAATACTGGACACACTCATTCTACATATCATTCACCTGGCGACTCCATGGTTAAAGGATCGATTGGTGACTCCACTAGTTCGAAATGGAAAGAATCCTAGCTCGAAGGTTTGCTCCTCTTAATTTTTTTGTTGTTTTTAGTTTTCCTAATGTTTTTCCTGCTTAAAATGAATGGGGTGATTATTTTCCCATATTTAGAGAGTGTAAAAAGGACAACCCTAATCAGCACCTCCATGAGTTTCATGAACTCATGCATCAGTGGGAGATACATCATGAGGATGTGTTATTGAAGATGTTCATGTTCTCATTAGTAGGGGATGCTCATGATTGGTATCATTCTTTACCCCTTGCTATCATTTCTTCACTAGGATAATTTCATGCAGCCTTCATTAGGCACTGTCAAACGTTTTATTCCTCTGAGTCTATCTGTCATGGTTGTCGTGAGGAATCTAAAGACAGTGATCAAGATTTGGTTGATTCTGCTAGATCCTGGGAGGATGAGGACCATGAAAAGGGCGAAGATGATCTAAGTGAGCTGATGGAACTGGTAAAATCTCTTTCTAAAGAGTTAGATGAATTAAAGGAAGATCGTGATTGCTGCCTTTTTTAGAAAAGTGCAGAAGATTTTCCAGTTCTCGAAGCAGAATTTCTTAGCTGCTCCACTGAGGATGATAATAAAGATTTCATAATTGTAGAGACCCTACATTCTACTCCTATGGTGCTTGTTTTCCTTATCTTTGATGAGTTTTCAGATGAAGAGCAGCAGAGCCCCACATCACAGTTTGTTGACCTGGGGAGCAACCAACCTGTATACGATAGCTATGAATTAGATTTTGAGATGGATATGCAGGTTTTCCAAGAACAAACTACAAATACTTATCCTCGGTTCACTAATAGAGATCATCATGAGGAGGCCAGCCATCTCGAGTAGTATGACAAAGAACAGAGCCTTCCCGTGGGTCCTTTTTATGATGATTATGAATCTAACCCTTGGGAGAGCCAAGAAGGAGAACCAGAGGAGCAGTAGGAGGAGTGGTTTATCTCCTATTCAGAGCCTGTTCGTGAGTAGCCATCACCTGATATAAGTCAGCCTACACCAGCCTCTCACCCACCTGAGCTTGCCAGAGAAATCTAGCAATGTGTGAGCAGTTGTGTAGTAGAGGAGGTTGTCTGTTACAAAGTTTTTGGAGTTTTCCCCTGGTCCTATGAACCTATGAAGGAATACATGGATTTGTATTTCCTTCATGTTTCAAAGTTTCCCAGCTTCATCCTAACCTCGTCATTAGGATCAAAGATGAAGAATGTAACCGTTCTATTGCCATGGTTTCATTATCGGTTATCAATCATCGGCAGAATGAAGGAACTTCCAGTTAGGAAGTTACTTGAATGGTTGTGGTGGAATTTTGCATTCACCTAGCGCTGTGTAACAAATTATTAGTTTAGGACTGTACATAAATAAGCTCCTTGGAGCATATGTGTTTATTTTTGTTTTTTACTTATCGCCCTGTGTTCTTCAGCAGAATGTGTTTCGAGCTTGACTCCATAGCCCAATGCAGAAGGTGACTAGCACTGCAAAAGGAGGTCTTAGAGCCTCGCAGAGAGGACTTTATCCCCCATGGAGCCTAATGTTAGCACATATATTTGCAAGGGGGTGTTTTCCCTAAGGATTTGGCCCTTAGGTGGAGGAAATGTGAGAAAAGGGGTTTAAAGGCCCACCATATGCATTTTATCCAAAGTCAGGGTGTATGAAGGTGGGGGACAGATGGCAGTAGATCGACTTTTCATGGTTTCGTGACTCAAGAGATGCAAAGGTAAGAGTTGTTAGAGCTCGTGATGTCTGAAATCACAAAAAGATCGCAGTCGTTGATGAAAGGAGAGATCTGGACCATTGGATCATCTTTTCGCTATTTCGTGAGTCAGGAAAGTAAGAGGGTAGATTCTTGAAGACTCGTGAAGCGCGGAGTTCCAAAATGATCTTGGTCATCCATTCCAGAAGGACACGTGACGCGGGATCAGCATGGAGGAAGTCATTTTGGGAAAGCTGAAGTGAGAAATATCGATGGCCCAAGGTCCCTAAATGTCAATGTTCATCAGGGTCGTCTGATGCAAAGGGACACATGTCGCCCGATCCAAATACTCGTGATTTCGCGACTCGGAGATTTAAGCATGGAACACCATACAAACTCACGAAACGCAAAATCCCGAAACACCTAGGCATTAGGCACACTATCGCAGCCCATGTTCATATGAAAAGCGGGTCCAGGAGGAAAGCGCCCATCACGAGGAGCCTTAGCCATCATATGCATAGCAGATCCGATCATTGATCTGAGTATGATGATTTCACAGTATTGGGATTCAAGGTTTCTATTTTCAAGTGATATGAGGCCTCTGGAGACGCGAAATCCTGATGCACCCTTCAAAGTTTAGCACCGAGTCATGGCATGTGGTCACGTGCAAGTAAAAGTGCAGGTTCCCTAGGTCTGTGTCAAAGAGAGAAGGCGCCCGCGTTCGTTACAAAGTGAAACCTTCATGGTTTCAAAATCATCGGGTGAGCTTAGCAGTCCACCAGTAGCGCACAGTAGCCCCTAGGCATTTAGCCTTGTTGCATTCGCCAAAAGGAGCAGTAAATGAAAAAGGAGTGGTAGTTGAAGTTTCAACTCGCTCCATAAATGAAAATCATGGAGGGTCTGGTTGTAGAGATATAATTGTCAGCCAGATCCCCCCCTCGATGGATGATTTTTATTGCAAATCCCATGCTGAGTTATGGTGGCGTCTGACAAGGGGATACCTGCATAGTCTGACTGAGAAGACATCGCGCTATGGAAGTTCGAGCACGCCTCTGCTGGGAAAATTTTTGAGTATATGTATGGAGTTATGTTATTTTGAAAAGGGTCTTTGGTTGAGCAGAGCTCCCAATCTGTAATTTTGTTCTGCCAGAGCTGTTCTCTGGTTATGTAATTGATTTGAGACTTTCATGTTAATAGAATCCAGCTTCCTTTCTCTTTCATTCTGTCTGTAAAGATGTTTAAAAAACTCGGGCATGGACGATCAAGTCAAGGATCATTATACTGTTGTAATAGAGGTTTGATTATAGTAGTATTGTGGTCAGTTTAATCCATTTCCCTATGTATCTATTTCCTTCTAACATTGAATGGCTCGGTCATGGACAATCCAGTTGGGCTATTGTCGTTGTAGGATGATGGAGGTCTGATCATTTTGCAGCCATAATTGTGTCTCTTGTAGACATACTTTGATGTCTGAATTTGAGCACAAGAATGCTCTTGAGCTTGAGTTTTCTTCTCGGAGCTGTTGGAAGGCCTGATGCCCAGAGCATTCTCCTTCACCCTTTCTCCTAATTCTTCTCTCTACTCTCACTTTAACTCAATTTACTGACTGAAGTTAATGTCGCCCTCACTTCCCTTTGCATTTTCTGTCTAGTTCTGTGTTGAACATATTTCATGTTGTTGAGTTTTGGCCATCAACCATCCACCTTTAAACCAACATCCACCCCAAATACTAATGGGTGTTGGGCTTACCCTCTCCCCAATCGGAGGGTGACTTCTGGTGCTAACACATACCATAGTTCATAAGGTGTCTTGTCACTATGTGGTCTGAGGTGGGCTTTGTTAAGAATATGCATTGTTGTGTGTATTGCTTCTACCTAGTAAGTTTGACCAATGTTCTTTTCATTCATCATTGACTTGATCATTTGCTGAACTATTATGTTTTGCCTCTCAACTACTCCATTTTGTTGTGGAGTTCTTGGGATTGTGTATTCTCTATTGATCCCATGTTTATCACAAAATTCCTTGAAATCACTTGACATAAATTCTCCTCCTCTATCTGATCTTACTGCCTTTAACCTGTTGCATGTTTGATTCTTAGTTAAAGCCTTAAATATTTTAAATTTCTCAAATGCTTCAGCTTTTTCTTTGAGAAAAGAAACCCAAGTGAGTCTGGAGTAATCATCAATGATCAACATAAAGTAGTTATCCTTCCCTGTGCCTTCCTGTCTTGATGGTCCACATAAATCCATATGAACTAATTCGAGTGGTTTCTTTGTTGAAGTAGAACTCTTGGATTTAAACTGTGTCTCGGTTAGCTTTCCTACTTGGCAGGGTTTACACACAGAATCTTGTGGCTTTCATATTCTTGGAAGATATTTTACTGCCTCAATATTTTTGAGCTTGATTAAGTCATCAAAGTTTAGATGTCCAAGTCTCCTATGCCATAACCATCTTTCATCATGCTTTCTTATATGACACTCTTCTCTATATTCTTTCAGCATATATACATTATTATCTGTCCTTATGCCTTTAGCCACCACTTGTCCTAAGTTTACAAACTTTATATTACAATCTTTGGAAGTGAACAACACTTCACATCCTCTATCATACATTTGAATTACACTGAGAAAATTGTGTTTCATCCCATCTACAAGCAGAACATCCTGGGATTTTCCTTTACCATTACTCAAACTCACCATCCCTTTACCCTTGATTTTACCTGGTTCATCATTTCCAAAGGTTACATTTCTTGTTTTTCTTTTACTTATAGACAAAAACTTATCCTTGTCTCCAGTCATGTGCTTGGAACATCCACTGTCTATATACCAAGGGTCTTTTTTTTTTTGAACTGAAAGTACTAGACCACATTTTTCACTATCTTTCTTTTTCCATGTGCTGGCATTTCTAGCTAAGGGTTTTATCCTTGGATTTGCCTTGTAATTCTTCAAATGGCAGTTTGCATCTTTGTGGCCAAAGTTATGACAGTTATAACATTCAAGATCATTGTTCAATAGGTAAAAGTGATTGGTGCTACGTTGTCTACTCATTGGATGCTTAGTTCTATGTTGCAAAGATTGTTTATTTCTTGACCTCCTCAGTTGCATGTCTCTAAAATTGATTTGACAATTTGCAATCTTATGACCAAAATTAGAGTAATAAAAACGGTAACCATGGAAGAAATTTTGGTACCTGAAGGATGGCCTTCTTCTTGGAATTTTTTGCTCCATCTTATGACATCTTTGTTTTTTATCAGGGATCATCTTGTATTTATTAGCTTTTGGTGGCATAGTACTCACATGGTATGATTGTCTACTGACTTGGAACTTGATCATCTTTACTGGCTCTTTTCTTTCTAGTTGTCTGCTACTTGAACCACTTACATAACCTAAACCAATCTTCAACAAAGGAGATCTTTGTTTTCTCATAATTTCATTTAGTTCTGTTGAGCCTTTAATGCTTGGAAGATTTTGGAGATACAATGCTTTAACTTCTCCATCTCTTTTCTGGTTTTTACTACCTCTTCTTCCAAAGCTTCACATCTTGCCTTCTTCTCTGATACTTGTTTTTTCAGAATGTCCTCTATTTTCTTTTCCTCTTCTAATTCCAATTTTAGCAAGGCAAAGTCTTCATCAATCTTTTCATTGTCTTTCTTGAACTGTATCAACAATTGTTTTTGTTTTTTCTTCTTAGATCTGAGTCTAGCAATTTCTTCTAGGGCACTGATCAATTCTCCTTCCAAGTCAACCACAACCTCTTCAGCATTAACATCACTTCCTGTGATTTTATTATCATAATCCTCTTTGGCCATTAGTATAAATTCATTAACCTTATCTTCACAAGAAGAGTCGTTATCTGTGTCTCCTGAAGAGTCATCATTGTTTACACATAAACATTTCTTTTTACCAAATCTCTTGGATTTGTACTTCTTTTCAACTTCAGAGTTCCAGTACTTCTTCTTGTGTGGACACTTAGATGCAAAGTGACCTATCTTTCCATAGTTAAAACATTTGGAGGGAAACTTTCCTTGGTACCTGCCTGATCCTTTCTTTAGTCTTCTCACGAATTTTGCTTCAATTTCATCAGGCTCAGAATCCTCATTCTTATCTACTTTAAATGATGCTTCTCTAGAGGTGGTTTTATCTTTAACTATCCTCATTTCATATGAAGTCAACATTCCTGGAAGTTGATCAAAATAAAAATATTTTAGATCATTAAGTTCTTCTATAGCAGAGACCTTTGGGTTGAACCTATCTGGCAGAGATCTCAAACTTTTCTGAACTAAAGAGGCTTCCTCAATTTTTTCACCAAGTGTTTTCATTGCATTTACTAGTTCTTCAACTCTCAGAAAGTACTTCCCAAAAGTTTAATCCTCTTTCATATTTAGCTGTTCAAACTATACTATGTAGGTTTGAAGCTTAGCGTCCTTTACCTTCTCATTACCTTCATAACTACTAAAGAGTTTGTCCCACATTTATTTGGCAGATTATAAGTAAATAACATTTACAAATTCTGCTTCTGCAAGCCCACTTAGAATAGCATTCATAGCCTTAGCATTGAAGTTGAATTCTAGATTGTCATCCTTAGAATCTAGTACAATCGGATTTACATAACCAGTCTCTACCACATCCCAGACATCTACACCTAAAGCCATTATGTAGGTTCTCATCCTAACTTTCCAGAAGGAAAATTTTGTTCCATTGAATAGGGGGGCCTTATTGGTTGAAGTTCCTTCATGGCTAGTCATGTTTAAGCTCTAGGATCTACCCTTAGATAAAAGGAACCCACTCTAATACCAACTGTTGGACAATTGAGAGGGGGGGGTGAATCAGTTGTTACTGTGCTTAAACAATTATGCCCATTTTAAACTCTTTACAGAAAACTCAATGATGATCACAATAATGTAGGGAAGTAAGCAATAGAATATTCAACATCAATCACAAACATGAAATATACAGAGATTGTTGGGCCTTGGTTATGGATTAAGAAAGAAATCAAAGAAAAAGGGAAGAAAAGGTGAAGTACGAATTGCGCAAAAGGCACATTGACTGAAAATGGGTCAAAGTGGTCAAGGAAGTAGAAAAGAAGGAGCAAAGTAAGGGAAAACAAGTCATTGGACAAGAAGGTCGAGGAGAACAAATCACCAAGGAGGATGGATCGTGGACAAATCAACAAGCGAAAAAATCCACCAATGGATGCTTTGGAGCACTTCGTGGGAAAGATGGAAAGACAGGCTGGCGAAGCTCGAAAAAACTGGGTCAAGTTGAACTAAGGTTTTAGACACCTAGAATTTTGGTATTTAGGGTTTAGACACCTAGGTTTCGACCTAAGGTTGTCCGAGAGATATTATAATGTATAAATAAAGGTTTAGAGGACCTGGGATGGGTTGTTGAGACTGAGGTTCGTTATTGGTTGTTTTCATTATGGGTTGAGAGAGAGGGACTATTGTTGTGAGGGAGAGAAGTGTTGTGTGTGAGAGCACTCAGGTATTGTAAGATCTTCAGTTGGGTGTGAAGATCAACCCTGCAGCTAGGTGAGCAGGAAGGGGAGAGAAGAGAGAAAGAGAAAGATATCTGCAAGCTGAGAGCGCAGATAGAACTATATATTTTCATATAATATCAAGAAACGTAGTTTTGTGGATGTAGCCCTGGGGAGAGGGTGAACCACATATATCTTGTTGTTCTGTGTGATTGATGCTTTGTTCTTTTACCTTCTGATTATTTTGTTATTGCATCATTGTGTTAGATTTGAAATATAGTTGCACAGTAGGCTTGAAGAAGAAAAATAATAACTAGGTTGTTGTGTGTTGTTTCCTTGGATCCACATTGTATTCCCTCTGGTTGTAGACACATGTGTCCTGCAACCCCTTATTGATACTACGGGTGAGACTACATCTTCTTCGCAGGTGTTGCTGAAAGGGCCAGTAGTTAGGGCTTGTTGGTGTGTTGTTAGAGTTGAACCCTGGGTCTGCCCCTCTGTGCCAACAAATAGTTCCATTGGCGGGACCGAGATCTTCTTGAGGGAATGTCAAGGTGGTTTCCATCGAAGATAGAGATTCAGAAGTGGATAGAAGAACAAGAAAAGGACTTCGCAAAATCTCAGAACAAGAACCCTAATCTGAGTACAGAAGATTGGTTGGGAAAGTATATCTTCACTGATCTACACGAGATATTCTTTGGAGGAATTCATAAGGAGCTATACGAGTGGTTAGCCAGATTAGCAGATACCCAGTTTGAGATCAGATCTAGACCACCTGTGGTTTGGATGTCGACGCTGATCAAGAAGGTCAAGAGAGTTGATAACATTGTGTCAAGAGAAGTAGATCATTGGTTTGATAGCACCATTGGAGGGTATATTACCGAGTTTGCTATTGACAGAGTAGACTCATATAGCCAAGAAGAGAGATATTTCTTTAAAGGCCCGAGAGGAAAATTTTTGCACTTTTTGAAGTTGAATATCAAGATACTATTGCATGAGAAGAACATCTTGAAGATACAGTAGTTGGTCAGATTGAAAAGCTAACGTTCAAGAACTTAGACAGTGACAACGACATAGAAGTTGGACATACGCACAGTGGGAGGGCCTTCAGAGAGGTTCCTCTGGTGAACTTGTTTGAGCAAATCCATGAACCACTAGAATAGGATGAAGGGTTCTACAGTGAAGAGGAAGAAGTGTTATTGAATGAGGAACATTCAGAGTCCATTGGGCCAGAGGAAGAGAAGACTGTAGAGCCTTGCCGAGAAGAATCAAAAACTTTAGGAACTGCGCAGACTATTGAAGTAAGTACTATTACTACTCCTGTTGTTTTAGCAGCATTAAGTAGTCAAAGTAACCAGAGTAGTCAGAATCATCAGAGCACTCAGAGCACTATTACCAGCAGTTCAACACATATTCAGTCAGGAAACCTAGGAATATCAATGGCGGATGAAATGAGGCTACCTATATTTAGGGGAGATGGATATGAAGATCCTGATCAGCACTGGTTTCTATGCGAAGCAGTATGGGGTATTAAGTAGGTCAATGACGAAATTGTTAAGAGAGATCACTTCAGTACTACCTTGAGAGACTACGCACTGAGCTGGTACATGAAGTTTTTTAAAGGAGTTGCACAGCCTAAATTATCTAGGTGGATATTGGTGGCCACCCACCTATTCCACTTGGACCCACACCATTGTTTCTTTCAGTTTTTCAGTTTCCTTAATTGTAGCACAATTTACTATTTTTAGCAGTTTTTCAGGTCCTAAACTTTCGGAGCCGTTTTGAGGCCCTAAACGACGTTTTTTGGGCATCAATGGTTCGGTGAATATGAGTCCATTCTAGCCTCGATATTCATTGTCAGTAGTGTATTCCTCGTATATATCTTTCTAACGATGTATCATGTGCGTCAAACGGAGATAGTATACCAAAGTTACGACCCCAGGAAATTGATGTACCAATTTACCCCAACGGGGCCCATATTCTAGCGTTTCATCTCCTAGGGTTAGGTTTTTGGGTGTTTAGGGATTTCCATTGCTTTGCAATAATATATAGGCCTTCTAGCCTCATTGTAGCATAGATTTCATAGGCCATTAGCCGCCACATCTCTTCTCAGAGATAAGTTACCAGCGCCCGAGCTATTTTATTTCCATTTTGTCTGTAAGCATATTTCAGTTATTTGTTGTTAATGAAATTAAATTTTACTTCCGTTGCATCTCTGTGTCTATATGTATTTCTGTATTTCATTATGTTCCTGCATAAATCCAGATCAGTGGTATCAGATCAGTCTTCTCTTTCTCGATCCTTCTTTTCATGTCCCCAATGAGGTCGGGGTATAAGGAGTTAGGGATCGATCTGGTTGAACCGTTGCAAGATCAGCCTCTCAAACCCCGAGGGCCACCCATGGGGGAAGAATAGAAAGATGAGGGAGCAGGAGATCCTATCAAAATATTACTCAAAGAGACCCTTGAGAAACAAAGGAACATGATGATGGACAAATTTGCCAAGATCCTTCAACAGTTTCTCACTGGCAGCGCATCTACATCCATCATCCACTCCCCATGCCCCTGTTCAAAGGTACAACCCTATGAATTACTTTCTTCTACACCAACAACTGAATCTGCCCAGATCTTCGCATTATTTGCAGACTTCTTATGGTCCCACTGGTTTACCGAAGGGACTCCCTACCCAAAGTCACTAGTACCCACATGTGAATAAACAATTACCTTTCTTAGCCACTCTGGACCTCTCAGATATGTCAAGGATTTTAAATGATCCAACCTGTCACTCTCCTCAATGCCCCGCCATACTGGCCAAATTACCATCCGACATCCCTAAATTTGATGGAAAACTGAGAGAGGACCCGAACAATCATGTAATGACTTTTTACCTTTGGTGTTCATCCAACTCCTTGATGGATGACTCTATTCGTTTATGCCTTTTTCAGCGAACCCTCACAGGTTCCACCGCGAAGTGGTATATCGAGTTACCACGAGGCTTCTTCATCGACTTCAACACCCTCGCTATGGATTTCCTCACCCACTACCAGTTACCGATTCACTATGAAACGAGAACCGAGATTTTGAGTTCTTTCAAACAAACCAAAGCCACTCATATCTCTGATCACATTCATGAGTGGTGATGGAGACGACGTCTCATCAAACTCGAACTTCCCGATCAGTTGTTGGCAGAATGGTTCACAAAATCATTCATGAACGGCATTGGTCATGACATCACCATGGGTGGAGTTGTCACAAAAGAATAGGCCATCAGTCGTGCCCAATACCTAGACCTCGTTTACTCACAGACGGGTACTCTTTATGAATTACTACCTGATGCACCTCGTCCTTCTACTTCTACTACTTCAACCATTCTTGTTGCTTCTAATGCAGCTGACGGTGTGATTGGCACCTTCCATGCCCAACCTCATTCCGTCCAGACCTATGGAAACAACCCCAAACCCATTTCTTCTAATGTTCAAAATTCTTCGTCTCCTACCCCTCCCACCGGCAAGACTTCTGAGGTAAATTTCGTTCAATCTACCCCCGCTGGCAAAAATAAATCCAAAAAAGGAAAGGGTAAGAACAAGGAGGATAAAAATAATCTGCAAACTGAGAAAACCAAAACCCCGGCTGTCGACAATAGGGATAAACACAAACCCCAATATCCTTGTCTTATCTATGGTGATGATCACTACACTAAGGATTGTCCACGACGGGCCGAGGTTACTAAGTTCCTTCAAGGGACCACAAAACCACCCACTATGGCCGTATTGTCCCAACCCTTCCCTTCTCAACAACAGGCCCAATTGGTTATTCATGACCAACCTTCCCTCTCCAATACATCCTATGTCTTAATGTGTACAGGTGATTCAAAGCAGAATGACATCACACTTACCACTCGAGCCAAAGATTATCCTTCCTCCAAAGAGAAGGTTGATGCAATACCTCCTTTGTTAGTCCAACCATCTCCCATGACTCCACCTACCAACGGTCCTCTTCATCTCGAACGACCGAGCCTAGACACAGTTCTTCGCCCTCCTCCAAAGGGTGTCATTCGAAAATCGACTTTCAATCCTCATGCATGTGCTACCCAGAACTACAGTATTGTTGAAGATTTGGAACAAGCACCATCCGCGATGTCATCCCTCGAAGTCCTTCAAAGTTTTCCTATACAACAAAAAGCACTGTTGAAAGCTATTGGTGGAATTGACCCTACAGATATGAATTTAATAATTTTTGACTTGGAAGATCACATCCCAAGGTTACCCCCTCAACTCGCATTCCAAATACAAGTTATTGTCTCCAACAAAAACATTTGTAGGACAGTTATTGATGAGGGTGCCTCGACGTGTGTCATGTCTATTGCCTGCTGGAAAGCCATCGGCTCTCATCCTTTGACTAACCACAACATGCTCAAAGCCTTCAATGGCTCTGGTTTTAAGCCTTATGGTGTCCTCCCTTCATTGCCTATTACGTTAGAAGGAAAAACGGTCCAAGTTGAAGTGGAGGTCTTTGACGCTCCTCTCGATTACAACCTTCTACTTGGTCGTAGCTGGATTGATTCCATGCATGCAATTGTGTCGACTCTTTTCCAGGTCATGCATTTCCCACATCAAGAAAAAGTAGTGATCGTCGACCAATTGGCCTTCTTCCACTCCGATACACATACTGGCAATGTACCGTTCATTGCAAAAACCCCCCCTAGATACGAGAACGTCAGTGTGGGTCTTATTAAAGATTCCTCGTTAATGGGTACTTTCCCCATACCACCACCCGATGTTCCACATCCGTTTGTTGCCTCGATCAACATGATCTCCACCTCTCTTCATGGAACCCCTGTGTCTCATGACCCATGGATGGTACCCAACCCTGGCGATCATCTTCGTTATGGCAACGAAATGCCTTTGAGTCCGATTGAATCTACTTATCAAGCCATTCAATTGGAAACCCCTGCTACACCCTCTCTTGGTGATTTATCTCCAGACCCTTTTCACGTCATTTTTCCCACGAACGAGATGATTATGTCTATTATGTCCATGGAAGACACCCCTTGGGACGATGGACATCATCGTTCCATCCTCTTCATGGAACAATACACTATCGAGGGTTACCAATGGATCTCGACTGTTGTCATCATTTCTACCGTTCTCGAGTCTACACATGATCTGTTCTACGAAGGGAACTTAAGTAATATCCCACCCACCATCCCCCTCAACATATCCATAAAACCTAGAATTGTCGAAAATGTGCATATCGGAGCTTCATGTTCCCATGATGAAGTTGTCACCTACAAGTCTCTTTTCCAAGAATTTCATGACGTTTTCACCTGGAGCTATGAAGAAATGCTGGGTATTGACCCTGACATTGTGATACATGAGATTAGGACATACCCAGACGCTAAACCCATCTGGAATCGACTTTTTCCAGTCCACCCTCATAAAGAAGCCGCTATCAAGCTTGAAGTTGAGAAACTTCTTAAGGTGTTGACGGGCGAAAACGACCGTCCATCAACTGAGAGAGTGGAACTGGTCCGGGGTTGTCTAAATAACCCAAGACATTTGGAATGGACCACCCTGACGAGTTTAACGGCTCCATTGGCCACTCTAAGGTCTCCTAAGGAAGCCAAAGAGAAAAGCTTATCTGAGCTAAGTAATCTAACTAAACTAAATAAAGCAAACTAACTACAACTAAATACAAGAAACTAACTAAAATAGAGGAAACTAGAAACTAATAAAACAAATAAAGGAACTAATATATAAAATATAAACTATCCTAACTATTCTATCTACAAACTACAAATTACTCTTATAATAACTCAAATCAACTATCTAATTATCAATTTAATTACAGTTTATTCACAAATATACATTGCATACAATCTACAGATTTGAATAAAACCTGGGAAACTAATTTGTTTGTTGTCCCAAGACAGCGAAGATAACTCTTTTTTGATTTTATGATTTATGAATAAGAAAGTAAACTAACTGAAATTAAAACAAATTAAAATTATGTCTATATTAAACTACTTAATAAAAGCAGTAAACTAAATACTAATTGACCTGGAAACGCTCCAAGTCTGCCCTGTGTATGATGACTTCTTAAGCTGGTTGGAGGAAGAAATTCACACCGTTTAGTCCTTAAGCTTTTCGAAAATGATCAGCTATGCTGCTTCTCGAAGTATGTTACAGGACAAACAAGACATAAAAGAAAATCATAACAATCTTCTGATTATAAATTTCTGCAAAAGGGAAACCTATTATGCAGAAAACTTATATATTACAATTCGATTTATGAAGAAGACAAAGCTATCATTCACAAAATGAATCAATAACTGTTATGTCTTTTATCTATTTGGAAGAAACAAGATATGGATAACAGTAATAAAATTATATCATTTGAATTAGATTTAGATAGCAAAAGTAATACTAAACCATAAACAAAGTGATATACAAAACATGGAACAAAGTGTTGATATATTGAAAAACAAAAGCTATGACAAAACACCAATTCTGCTCCAGTTTGTATCAGAATCCCATATCCTTGTTCTCCCACAACTGAGGATGTTTATTATTACAAAAACCATAGGTTTATATAGGTTTCTCACAAGGTAAAACATCCTTGTGAATAATAGCAAATAGTTTTACACAATCTGGGAATAACCCCAAAATCCCTTAAACTAAGTAACTAAAAATGCAGGTGAAATCCTTAAGATATCCTCCAACTGCTCATCATACCTATTGCCAATTCAAATTTTCCTGCAATAGACATAAAAATCAAGTTAGAAGAGCATTTTATTAAGAAAACAATAAAATTTTGACTCCACAGACTTAGCTACAAAATCATCTGATTCTGTAGCTAGTCAAGAATAGCCAACAGGACCAGATCTCAATCAAATCAAATCATCTTTTAATAATCCTGAAAATGAATTACTAATAATCCAAGTGAAATTATCATTTAATCAAATCATATCAAAATAAATTTAATTGAAACAGAATAAGAGAATGCTCTGTCTTTAGTTACCATAAAATATGGTCAAACTTTGACAGGTCTGTTTTGAATTAAACGAA
>ML783489.1:77043-92993 GCA_009831015.1 Picea engelmannii | reverse complement strand
TATTAATATAGTGGACCTAGTCCACCTTACATTGAATGACCACATTCCCATATATTAATTGACTTCCACTAATAACACATAACTACATTCCCATTGGGTACCTCCCTAGGTACCCCATATTACCTCCCTAGGTATACTACAGAATGTGAGATACCCTCCCTAAAACTAGCCATCAAATTTCTGCCAAACATTTCTACCGAAGAAGAACGTCTGTTGTATCTCATGCGATTAGACGAAACCCGTCGCGATGCCACCTTGGTTATAGAAGCCCAGAAGAAACATGTCAAAGCCCAATACGACAAACATGTTAGGCCACGCATTTTCTCCGAAGGTGATCTGGTTCTTCTTTATGAACAAGATTGGGATATGCTAAGAGCTGGAAAATTTGAAGCTATGTGGTGAGGTCCTTATATCATCAAACGAGTTTTGGAGAAAGGAGCTTACGAGTTGGTGGACTACGACGGTATCCCTTTGAGTGAACCCAGAAACAGGTTTTACTTAAAGAAGTACTATGCCTAAGATCACCTGTGCATAAGTGTTTTTATTTTATTGTATCATACTCTTTGTGTGTTACTGTAGTATGCTTTTTCGTTATCTGGGCTATGCCCTCGATCACTTATGTTACATTGTGCTTGGTTTCCATATTTCAGAGTCTTCGCTACCCCACATTGGCTTCACCGATGGCGCTAGCCGTAGTAATCAGAACCTTTCTTCTGTTGCATGGGCAATTTACGCACCTACAAACGAACTTATCAGTCTGTGAGGTGTGTGCCTGGGTTGTGTGACCAATAATATTGCAGAATACAACATCGTCGTCGAATTGTTGATTGATGCTATTTTGCTTGGTATCTGCTACCTGGTTATACGACTCGATTCACAACTAGTAGTACTACAGCTAAGTAATGTCTATGACATTCGAAGTCCTACTTTATTATGGGTATATTTATGAATTCACCTCTTGGAACGTTATTTTGATTATATTGAGTATCAGCACATTCCTAGATGTCTAAATACATTAACTGATGCATTAGCTAACTATGTGTTAGACAGACATTTGGGCCATTTATAAACCAATCACACATTACATGTATAACACAACACAAGATAAGCCAGTAGGAGCCGTATTTATGTATATAACGATCAAAAGTGTTTACAAAAAGTTTATGTCCAAGGACCAAAA
The DNA here is from genome assembly GCA_009831015.1 of Picea engelmannii. Taxonomy (NCBI): domain Eukaryota; kingdom Viridiplantae; phylum Streptophyta; class Pinopsida; order Pinales; family Pinaceae; genus Picea; species Picea engelmannii. The sequence continues at coordinate 91,813 of ML783489.1, read as the reverse complement.
TCTCAAAAATACAAAGCCCATGGCTTCTACAAAATAGTGTCACGGATGACACTCATGATAACACACAACTGATCAGGCTACCCTACGAAGCAGTTGACTGATAGACTGGGACACACCCACAGTATGATGCTAGTAACGTCTAGGGATCTCCCCAATAGCCATATCTGGGATGTCAGTGGTCAACCCCTCCAAGTTCTGCTCCACTGCCTCGTAGTCTTCGGCATCCCATCTCGCTACTAGAGCCACCTCTCCTCGTCATTGAATAGGAGATGTTCCTAGTGGTCGATATGACCCCACATCTGTGTCATCAAAAAGAGATTTTTTGATTAGTTCTTGGATAAACACAAAAACATGTCATAAGATAAAACTTGCAAAAACATTTAAAAAAGAACAAAATGTGTACTTCTTACCTAAATCACCCCACTGAGCATCCTCAGGTAGGGCCAAATCCGGATCCCCTCAAAAATCCAAACCAGCATATGCGTAGTCGTCAATCATTAGCATTTGGGGCCCCAACCAGTCAAAAAATGAATCATTATACTTAATGATGGGCCCTGCGATGTGTCGAGCCATGAGGTTGCACCACCTCAGCATCCTCGGATCCTATGGGGCTGGTAAACCCCAATCAACCTATAGTCTCAGCAGTGGGACCCTCTCGAGGAAGAAGGACACCAAAAGTGATCTGTACCCAAACTGCTTCAAGTTACCCCTCCTACACTTCATCAATTGCCTCTTCATACTGCAGAGAACTGCATCTGACCAATTGAAGGCCTGAGGCTCTGTGCACTCTATGGCGTATTGGAAGTAGCTTTGGAGTCCATGTGTGGAGTTTCGCTCCTAGCCATGCATGCTATAGTGAACAAGATGGTTCGCAAGGTCAAGTCTTGGACCCCCCAAATAGCAACATCACCCTTGCTTCTTTCTGCCTCAAGAACACAGTACTAGTGACAATACTCACTCATAGGGAGTCCACTGCCTCGACCACCAGTCAAGATAGCGTGGTACCCACATCGTGATAACCCCATTAGAAAATAGATATCCTCGATATCTAGGGTCAACATGTGGACTCCCACGTGAAATAACTATTGGTCCACGTCCCACATATGGACCAGTTATTCCAACAATTTGAGTTGGGCTCTCATGCCCGGAATCTTGAAGAATTTCAAAATCCCATAGTCCCGGAGGGCAGCGACTGCACCCGGGTCATTCCCGACAATAGCATCATCTTCCTCATGTTCTCTTTCTCACCACTCCAACATTGTAATGGTCGAACACTTGCACAAGAGCCATGAAAGAAGAGTTAGCAACTTGTTCCAAACTTTTGCATGATTTTTATTCGAAAAAACTTAACTTTAAAATCTAAGTTTTGGCCCTCGTAGGTGAGCCTTTGGCATAGTGTGAGATTCTCGCAGGCGCCCCAAAGGCCACCTGCGAGAATCCTAGATTCTCACAGGTCCCGCAAAGCCCACCTGCGAGAATGCTCAAATGCATAGTGGGGCCCTAAAATGGACTTAGAACCCAAGAAAATGCCAATAAAAACAAAAAATGAACCATGGAAAAGTTAAAGGATCAAAATCTTACCTCGTTGGTGGAAACAATTAGCCAAATGGTCGTTTGTGCCTCCCGCAATCGAGCAAAGAAATTTGGAGGAAAATGAGGTATGTTGGGGAAAGTTTTTGGCAAAATCACAATGAAATGGTAAAAGCCCTTTTTACCCATATTTATTCACTTTTTACCATTTTTGTTGATTTTTTATTATTTTGTCTATAAAACCTAATGCCCTAATAGCCCTATGAGTGTGGATTTTTCACAGATATAGCAACTTTGAAGTCCAAATGAAGGAGTACGGGTGTTTTTTCTTTTTGTTGCATGTACGACTACTTTTTAAGGGTTTTTAGAAAAACCTCGAGCTCAGTCTTCGTTCGTTCTTGCGCTCGAAAATAAACGAGAACATAACTGAGTATATTTTTTCTCATCTTTTCATACTCATATGGTAACACGAAAACGATGAACCCAAGGGAGTATCCTTTAAGATGTTTTCACGCTCCACAAAAATGAAAAGATTGTCGAGTGATCTTGTTCTCTTCACACCTGTTAAAGTATCTGAAGAAAACATTTGATAGGTGATAGTTTATCACTTTTTCGGTCTCGTCGAACTTATTTACGAAAAAGGAACTAGGAGAGTTCTCTTTAAGTGTTTTTTAGACTCTTAAAACATGAAAAACCCTCGAGTTTTCTATCATTAGACTCGTTAAACAAACATTGACAGACCCGTGATGGGACCGAACCACTCCTTCCTAGGGTTTGTTAAATAGACTCCGAGGAACTCATCCGAAGGATGAGCTTACATCAACAAGCATATTTTATTATCCTCAAGCTTGCGTAAAAATAAATAGGTACTCGCCAGAAATGGTGGGGAAAATTGTGGGAAAGGGATGTGTTTTCGTATTCATATTAATGGCAGTAAGCGTCGCTCTTGAACATGACACCCTTTATTCCTCATTTGAATCTGGGTTGGGAAATCCATTTGTCTCTCGTTCAACTTGCTACAAGGTCATATCTTGGGTCATATTTGAGTCAGTGCCACCAAGTCTTTGGTCACGTCATTCATATGTTCAAGAGAAGTTCACACAAGCCCTCTATTGAGTTGGCCATCTGCAGTTTTCCATTCTTAGTATGTCGGCCTTCCCTGTCTCCATTTCGACTCATATTCATACTTTCTCTCATCTTCAAAATCTGTTACTTATTTCGTGTCATTGATGGGGGATACATCAAGGCCCTCCTGTGATGAGTCTTGTTCCGTCAACTCCAACTCATTATCCAAAAACGAGACTTAGAAATCATTTAGTACCTTGGAACCTGCATGCCTTAATGGCAGGTCTCTTCGCTTTCGACAGGGGTTTCACATCATTGATCCTTGATCGAGAGATTCCGCCGAGTTCTCGACTTCAGCTCATTCATTCGCATTCATGCGGATTGTACTTCAATACCTTGGGATTCATTGACATCAATGGTGATTTCCCTCACACTTGTTAACGGTTTTCATCAATGACCGGTAATCAAGTGGTTTCTACCATGTTTGACTTCAACACATGTAATCGCATGGTTAGATTCATACTTTCAAGTGACAGGATTGAAGACCTTGGGTCTCATCTTTTTTATCCAGGCTGCGATGGAGTATGTATGATTTGTGTCGGTGCATAGATCCACTTTGTATGTCACGTGGCTATGTTGTCTTAATTCAAGTCTTCTTACATAGATCCACAGTGTATTCCTGGTGGCTATGTAGCATTTTTTATGGCATGGATCCACGGTGTATAATTGGTGGCCATGACTTACGTTTGTGATTCCATTCATTTGTGATCTAAGCATGGGAATGCCTACTTCAGAATTGGTATTATATTCTGGAGATGCTTGATTGTTTACAGGTTTCTGATTAGGTGCGTTGCTAGTTTCTGACACACACGTAGTTTACAAAGTATTTCAGCCGTCACAGATTCCAGCGTCATACTTTGGGGTGCATTCTGTTACACATGATTTTGGTCACTCTGGTGGTGTCTCTACAGGTGATGTGTTCAGGCTCCCACAAAGACTTTTTGCCTAAGAAAGATGACTGCTCTCTTCTTCCAGAAAACACATTTTTAAGATGAGTTTGCAGGTTGCTTACGTTATAGGGTGCAATAATCCCTCATTCTCGCAGGCCACCCACACTTAGGGTGCGAACTATTCACAGTCGGCTCCATAGATAGGGTGTGAACCTGTTTTTAAGCTTGGAAAGGAGAAGAAGTCATGAATGTTCTAGAAGGGGATCTTCTAGAAAATGAGTTGGCATTCACATGGTTGGCATCCTACTGACTTCTCATATTTGGTGGGATCATCCTCATCCATGTAACCATCCCTCCTTCTCCTATATATTGAAAGGTTTCACATGGAAAAGGTTAAGCAAGATTGAATGAAGAATTGGTGAAATAATTGTGTGAAGAACCCTGCTTGGACAGAAGCTTGAAGACTCCATTTGGTCTATCAAGAAGAATTGGATCTTCTTCATGCAAGTACAAAGCAGGTGTATGTGTTGGAACCAAGAGTCAATGAAAGGAAGCTTGCAACATCAAGGAATTTAGGTTGTATCTTCTACTTTCAATAAATATAATACAACGGCTTGTCCCTTTCCCGTAAAATCACTCTTATTTTTATAGCATAACTCCTTGATCATATGCATAGGTTGACATTGAATATACTTTGCTATTTTCAATTTGGTTGGTTTGTATTGTTTTGGACATGACTTCACAAGAGTGTTGGAGCAAAGCAGGAACAACAAAGACCTAAGGAAGTGATATAAAGGTATGTTACTTATTCCTTCTTATCAGTAGATTCAATGACTACAACTTAGGGAAAGAGTCGTGTGCTATCCTGTTTTGTTCTAGATTCAGGTGGATCTAGGGAGATTTGTTAGTGTCCGCACCTACCGATTTGTTCGATAACAAAAATGGTGACTCCACTGGGGATGCAACCCATTTATGGTGGTTTTTTCTTGGCCATTTTCTCTTAACCTACCATTTTTCATTCCCATCAATCTCCGAGTCTTGAGGAGACCCTTACAGACTCCATGGATCCAAAAGTTGCCTCAGAATTTTTGTCCTTTTTCCAAAATTTGCTTGATTACAAAACTTCTCGCACTGCACCCTTCTGTAGCCTGCGAGAACTACTAAAGTTCGCACCCTATTGTTAAGTTCAGTGCGAACTTCTCGCATTATGCCTGTGTCTAACCTGTGAGAATCCTTGATTCTCGCACTGTACTACACTTCCAGCTTGTGAACCCACTTGCAAAAATTTTGGATGAAGTCTTTTGTGTCCTTAGATGTCCAGATTTGCTTGTGTGTCTAGGAAGAACTTTTCTAGACAGTGATTGAATGTTTCTTGGCTTCAAATCTCGTGAATGATTAAGTTCTTCTTGATCATGTTTTCTCAATTTTTACCTCTTGGCCTTTCTGCAACAAGGGTATAATCTCTAGTTTTGAAATCCGAGTGCTTGTTTAGTTGGGAGCCTTTGATCAGTTTAAAAGTTGAGATCATTTGTTCTTTTCAATTGCTTATTACTTGGCAAATTGTTATCCATATGCATTTGAAGAGACCGGTCTTATCAGTTTGTTATTTTTGTCTTCATTGAAAGATTGGTTTGGGTCTTTGCAGTGTATTTCTTTTTCGTTGGTTGCTTGTTTTTTTTTCTTTCTTAGTTCCACCCTTGTTGTTTGGTTTATAATAAAAATTAAAGTCATTTTCTTTTTTAAGCAACTTTTTTTTGAAAATATTGCCATTCAAGTACTGAAAAAGAATCGATAGGGAATTTTCATTGTTCATGGTTGTTTGATATTACATTTCAGAGAAGATCATACATTGTAGTTCACATTGCTCCAGAAAACTCCTCTCTCCCTCCTGTAAATAGGATTCATCGAACAACAAATTTTGTATCATTCATTCCTATTTATGCATTTTTGGGGTCAGAGTGTCACACAACATCGATTTCATTTCCGTCTCCTTTTGAGTAACAACATCCTGTAATAACATTGTGCAATTTTAAAATTCAACTAGTAACTTTTTCTAGGACTCTTTTACACCAACATTAGCTAGGCTAGATATTTGGAATAGGTAGTGAGACATTCTCTCCAAAGCACAAAACACACAATAGTATCTTGTGATAAGGAGTGTTAAATTCCATTTGCAACATTTTGTCCTGGGAAGCCCTTCTCACACAAGGGTCAAACCCGAGGTCGCATTGAGATTGACAAAGTTACTCACCCTGCTTTGTTGATATCATTGTAGAGATTGCACATATTACGGGGGTCACTTGAAGGCATACGCACAATGATGAGTGGAAGCCTCTCAAGCTGATTTCAGGCTAGATACCCTGCCCTTACGTGTGGATCGGACTGTCGACTATTCCCCCAGGCATTATTATTGTTGGTGGTAACCTTCATAGCCTACCTTCTTAGGGTCTTACACAAGGTGACTGTGAAGGGGCAAGTCTTCATGGTACCTGGAATCGACGTTGGACAAACTCACTCAGGCTCCTTGGAGGGTATACCCATGATTATGTGTGGGAGCTTGCACCAGGGTGTAAGCCCATTAAGAAGGTCATCAATGTAACTTTCCCACCCTAGCCCAGCCCCTTCTTGTCTTGTCGTCGCGACGTTGGATTTCATCACCAACTAGTGACTTTGAAATTGGAAGATCTTGTTTGCTTGGTTTTTCTTCCTAGATTTTACTAGCGCATGCTGTTTGTTTACCCAAGTTGGCCATAGAATTTCTTTCGTAAGATTTCAACTTGATCACAATTGACCCTCCACGCCTTTCATGTAGAATGCAAGGCCTACCCCCAGAAGATATGGAAGGTTCTCAACCCTTTCCTACCAACTCACTGGAGGGCTCTCCTCAACACAATGAAGTCCAAGATGTTGCCACTCCACAAGTGGAAAGAACTAACTATTTAGAACGGTTCCGAATTACCAATTCTTGAGAGGACTTCCGACTTCCTACCAACTCTGAGAGAAGTATTATTCGAGTGAATTCTTCTAGAGATCTAGTTCTTCAGTCTTCTAGATCACCAACCGGACCTTTCATAGGACCTGAGGGTCAAGATCCTTTTTGGACTACTGGCATTTTTAGACAGGATATCTTTGTCTTAGGAGCAGGCGTTGATATCACTGTCGCACCTGAGCTGCCCGAAACATTTGATCTAGGCACAGTACCTTTTACTACTGCATATTATTTTCCTGGTACAGACACTCCGCCAGTTGATCACATCTTGAATCTCCCTCTACAAACGGTCCATTACACAATGGTCCTAGATACTACAAGTCCTCACACTAGGATTACAATGGTTGGAAAATCCCCCATTGGCACACCTCTTTCACCTAGAAACACCCCACCACTTCCACCTGGATATCACACGTTGAATGCTTCTATTCCCGCTCCTACACAAATCTCATACGGGACTCCTAGCGGTTCCACTCCTTATGGGCACCATCTTCCTGGTTTCATTTCGACACTTCCTCCACCCCCTTTCAGAGGACCTCTTCCATCCTCTATCGGAGGCACTGATCCTAGTGGCACCATCCCATCTTTCACACCTAATTACCAAATTCCTGTTGGTGGACAATTTCACCAAGGAGGCCAAACTCAACCCCCTTTTGTAGGAAAAATCCCAACCGGGACGCAACCCCCGATTGGAGGGCAAGCCCCACTGACCCCACCCTATGGACAAAACATACCACCATCCTTGGCCCAGTATTGGAATCATCTTATACAACATAATCCTCACTCAACTGGGGGGCAACAACCTCAAGCTAGCTCCATCATACCCCCTAGTACAGGCCAACCCTATCTAGGTATGTCTAATCCTATTTGGGGCTTGAATGCTCCACCCCACACCCCTGTTCAAGGGTACAACCCTATGAATTACTTTCTTCCACACCAACAATCGAATCTGCCCGGATCTTCACATTATATGCAGACTACTTATGGTCCTACTGGTTTATCAACGGGACTCCCTCCCAAAAGTCACCAGTACCCGCATGTGAATAGACAGTTTCCTTTCTTAGCCACTCTGGACCTCCCGGATCTGTCAAGGATTTTAATGATCCAATCCATCACTCTCCTCAATGGCCCGCCATACCGGCCAAATTACCATCCGACATCCCTAAATTCGATGGTAAACTGGGAGAGGACCCGAACAATCATGTAATGACTTTTCACCTTTGGTGTTCATCCAACTCCTTGATGGATGACTCTATTTGTTTACTCCTTTTTCAGCGAACCCTCACAGGTTCCGCTCCGCGAAGTGGTATATCGAGTTAGCATGAGGCTTCTTCACCGACTTCAACACCCTCACTATGGATTTCCTCACCCACTACCAGTTACTGATTTGCTACGAAATGGGAACCGAGATTTTGAGTTCTTTCAAACAAACCAAAGCCACTCATATCTCTGATCACATTCATGAGTGGCGACGGAGATGACGTCTCATCAAACTCGAACTTCTCAATCAGTTGCTGGAAGAATGGTTCACGAAATCATTCATGAACGACATCAGTCATGACATCACCATGGGTGGAGTTGTCATAGAAGAACAGGCCATCAGTCGTGCCCAATACCTAGACCTCATTTACTCATAGATGGGTACTCCTTATGACTTACTACCTAATGCAACTCGTCCTTCTACTTCTACTACTTCAACCACTCCTCCTTCTTCTCATGCAGCTGACGGTGTGATTGGAACCTTCCATGCCCAACCTCATTCCTTCCAAACCTCTGGCAACAACCCCAAACCCATTTCTTCTAATGTTCAAAATGCTTTGTCTCCTACCCCTCCCACCAGAAAGACTTCTGAGGTAAATCCAGTTCAATCTACCCCCGTCAACAAAAATAAATCCAAAAAAGGAAAGGGTAAGAACAAGGAGGATAAAAATAATCCACAAAATGGGAAAACCAAAACCCCACCTGTCGACGATAGGGATAAACGCAAACCCCGATATCCTTGTCTTATCTGTGGTGATGATCACTACACTAAGGATTGTCCACGACAAGCTGAGGTTACTAAGTTCCTTCAAGGGACCACGAAACCACCCACTCCGATCGCATTGTCACAACCCTTCCCTTCTCAACAATAGGCCCAATTGGTCATTCATGACCAACCTTCCCCCTCCAATACATCCTATGTCTTAATGTGCACAGGTGATTCAAAGTAAAATGACATCACACTTACCATTCGAGCCAAAGATTATCCTTCCTCCAAAGAGAAGGTTGATGCAATAGCTCCTTCGTTATTCCAACCATCTCCCACGACTCCACCTACCAATGGTCCTCTTCATCTCGAACAACCGAGCCTAGACACAGTTCTTCGCCCTCCTTCAAAGGGTGTCATTCAGAAATCGGCTTTCAATCCTCATGCACATGCTACCCAGAACTACAGTATTGTTGAAGATCTGGCCCAAGCACCATCCACGATGTCAGTCCTCGAAGTCCTTCAAAGTTGTCTTATACAATGGAAGGCACTGTTGAAAGCTATTGGTGGAATCGACCCTATGGATACGAATTTAATAATTTCTAACTTGGAAGATCACATCCCAAGGTTACCCCCTCAACTTGCATTCCAAATACAAGTTATTATCTCCAACAAAAAAATTTGTAGGATAGTTATTGATGAGGGTGCCTTGACGTGTGTCATGTCTATTACCTACTGGAAAGCCATCGGCTCTCCTCCTTTGACTGAATCTCACAACACGCTCAAAGCCTTCAATGGCTCTGGTTTTAAGCCTTACGATGTCCTCCCTTCGTTGCCTATTACGTTAGAAGGTAAAATGGTCAAAGTTGAAGTGGAAGTCTTTGATGCTCCTCTTGATTACAACCTTCTAGTTGGTCGTAGCTGGATTGATTCCATGCATGCAGTTGTGTCGACTCTTTTCCGCGTCATGTGTTTCCCACATATAGGAAAAGTAGTGACCATTGATCAATTAGCCTTCTTCCACTTTGATACACGTACCGGCAATGTAACTTTCATTGCAAACCCCCCCCTCCCCCCGCTCCCGGATACGAGAACGTCGGTGTGGGTCTTATTAAAGATTCCTCGTTAATGGGTACTTTCCCCATACCACCACCTGATGTTCCACATCCGTTTTTCACCTCAATCAACATGATCTCCACCTCTGTTCACAGAACCCCTACGTCTTACAACCCATGGATGGTACCCAACCCTGGCGATAATCTTCATTATGGCGATGAAATGCCTTTGAATCCGATCGAATCCGCTTATCAAGCCATTCAATCGGCAACCCTTGCTACCCCCTCTCTTGGTGATTTATCTCCAGACCCTTTCCGCGTCATTTTTCCCATGGATGAGATGATTATGTCTCTTATGTCCATGGAAGACACCCCTTGGGACGATGGACATCATTGCTCCATCCTCTTCATGGAACAACACACCATGGAGGGTTACCAGCGGATCTCGACCCCGTCGACCGTTGTCGTCATTTCTATCGTTCTCGAGTCTACACATGATCTGTTCTACAAAGGGAACTTAAGTAATATCTCACCCACCATAGCCCTCGACATATCCATAAAACCTGGAATTGTCAAAGATGTGCATATCGGAGCTTCTTGTTCCCATGACGAAGTTGTCACCTACAAGTCTCTTTTCCAATAATTTTGTGACATCTTCGCCTGGAGCTATAAAGAAATGTTGGGTATTGACCCCGACATTTTGATACATGAGATTAAGACATACCCAGACGCTAAACCCATCCAGAAATGACTTCGTCTGATCCACCCACGTAAAGCAGTCGCTATCAAGCTTGAAGTTGAGAAACGTCTTAAGGCTGGCTTCATTTACCGGATGGCTCTAACTGACTGGGTTTCCAATCTTGTTCCAATTGACAAGAAACAAGGCACAATCCGCGTGTGTGTTGATTATAGGGACATTAACAAAGCTTGTCCTAAAGACAACTTTCCTACCCCCTTCATTGACCAGATCGTCGACGATTGTGCCGGAAGCAAAATATTCTCTCTGATGGATTATTTCTCCGAATATAATCAAATCAATATCATACCTGTGGACCAACACAAGACCTCTTTTATTTGTCCTTGGGGCACTTTCGCCTTTCGAAAACTCCCATTCGGTTTAAAGAATGCCGATGCAACTTTTCAATGTGCTATGTCTTACGCCTTTCATGACATAAAGCACATTGTGTATCCATATCTCGATGACTTACCTGCTCATTCCATGCATCGTGTAGATCATCCAATACACCTCCATGCCATTTTCCTTCGATGTCGGTTTTACCATATACGCTTGAATCCCCACAAATGTGTTTTCTGCATAGAATCTGGCCGACTTCTGGGATTTATTGTTTCACATCAATGGATCAAGGTAGATCCTTTGAAGGTTGAGGCAATTCTCAATCTCCCCCCTCCTTCCTCACTTCACCAGTTACAAATTTTGCAAGGGAAGGAAAACTTTCTCCGTGGCTTCATCCCAAACTATGCTGAGCTAACTCTTGGATTTACGTGACTTCTCAAAAAAGGTTCTAAGTTCATATGGGATACCACTGCCAACAAAGTTTTTGAAGCTTTGAAACTGTCTTTAACACGTACCCCACTACTCTCCCCACCTAATTATAGTTGGGATTATTTCCTTTACCTCACAGCCTCGGACTATACCATCGCTATGGTTATTGTCCAAGAGGATGATTCTCATGACGAACATGTCATTTATTACTTGAGTCGGAGTCTCACGACTACCGAAACCAAGTATTTACACGTTGAAAAACTGGCCTTGGCAGCCGTCCAAGTTGTTCAATGTTTCTGGCACTATATCCTCTCTCGCAAGACCATGGTAATTTCTAACTGCAACCCTATGCAACACATTCTTACACACCAATTGCTAGGGGGAAAATACTCCAAATGGATCGTAATACTCTAGGAGTTTGACTTAGAATTCGAACGCGCTAAGTCTAATAAATCCTTGGTGTTCGTCGAGTTGATATGCAACCTTCCGTGCTTTGAGACAGAAAATGTAGCAGTCGATTCATTACCCGATGAATCCCTTTTCTTGATTAGTTTCGATGACCTTTGGTACGGAGATATCATCATATATCTCCAGACCCAGACTTTCTGGCCTGATTTGTCTAGCAGTGACCACCGTCGAATATGCTACCAAGCTCGTTAGTATATTATCCTCGGTGATACTCTTTATCGTCATGGGATTGACTCCATTTTTCGATGCTGCCTCACGTTTGATGAAGCCGAAAAATCCCTCAACGACTGCCATTATAGAGCTTGTGGTGGTCACATGTCTGGGTATGCTACTGCCCAGAAGATCTTACGAGAAGGGTATTTTTGACCCTCTTTATTCAATGACTGTATAATCGTTGTCCAAAAATTCCACGCTTGCCAAACCTACAACAATAAAATACGATCACACCCTGCTCCTCTACACCCTATGTTCTCAGTTGGTTCTTTTGCAAAATGGGGTATCGATTTCATAACATGTCACCCTCACTCATCCTAGGGGCATGGATACATTATTGTCGCTGTAGATTATTTTATGAAATGGGCTGAGGCAATGCCAACACTCCACAATATCAGAATGACTGTTGCATTATTCATATTCAATCACATCATTGCTCATTTTGGTGTTCCTCAGGCTATCGTTACTGATCACAATAGCCACTTTAGAAACTTCATGATGTCCGAACTCACTGAAAAGTTGGGTCTTCTCCATGAAAACTCAACACCCTATTACCCACAAGCCAACGACCAAGTTGAAGCAATAAACAAGGTCCTCATTACCATGCTTCGATGAATGATAGGGATTCACAAAACGAGTTGGCACATGATGTTGTTTTCAACATTGTGGGCTTCCCGGACATCAGTTAAGTCTGCTACCGGGTTTACACGATTCTAGTTAGTTTATGGTTTAGAAGCCATCTTGCCAATTGAATGTGAGATACCCTCCCTAAAACTAGCTGTCAAACTTCTCCCAAACATTTCTGCCAAAGAAGAACGTTTATTGTATCTCATGTGATTAGACGAAACCTGTCGTGATGCCACCCTGGTTATAGAATCCTAGAATATGTCAAAGCCCAATACAAAAAACATGTTAGGCCATGCATTTTCTTCGAAGGTGATCTAATTCTTCCTTACGAACAAGATCGGGATATGGTAGGAGTTGGAAAATTTGAAGCTATGTGGTGAGGTCCTTATATCATTAGACGAGTTTTGGAGAAAGGAGCTTACGAGTTGGTGGAATACGATGCTATCCCTTTGAATGAACCCAGAAACGGTTTGTACTTAAAGAAGTACTATGCCTAAGATCACTCGTGCATAAGTGTTTGTATTTTATTGTATCATACTCTTTGTGTGTTACTATAGTATGTTTTTTTGTTGCTTTTTCGTTATCTGGTCTCTGCCCTTGATCGCCTATGTTACGTTGTGCTTGGTTTCCAGATGTTGGAGTCTTCGCTACCCCACATTGGCTTCACCGATGGCGCTAGTCGTAGTACTCAGAACCTTGCTTCTGTTGCATGGGCAATTTACGCACCTACAAACGAACTTATCAGTCTGTGAGGTGTGTGCCTGGGTCGTGCAACCAATAATATTGAAAAATATAGCGCCATCGTCGAATTGTTGATTGATGTTATTTCACTTGGTATACACCACCTGGTTATATGACTCGATTCGCAGTTAGTAGTACTATAGCTAAGTAATGTCTATGCCATTCGAGGTCCTACTTTATTACGGGTATATTTACAAATTCGCCTCTTGGAACATTACTTTGATTATATTGAATATCATCACATTCCTAGATGTCTAAATACATTAGTTGATGCATTAGCTAACTATGTGTTAGACAGACATTTGGGCCATTTATAAACCAATCACACATTACATGTATAACACAACACAAGATAAGCTGGTAGGAGCCATATTTATGTATATAATGATCAAAAGTGTTTAAAAAAAGTTTCTGTCCAAGGACCAAAATCTCAAAAATACGAAGCCTATGGCTTCTACAAAATAGCGTCATGGATGACAAACCCCAATCAACATGTAGTCTCAGCAGTGGGACCCTCTCGAGGAAGAAAGACATCAAAAGTGATCCGTACCCAAACTGCTTCAAGTTACCCCTCCTGCACTTCGTGAATTGCCTCTTCATACTACAGAGAACTGCATCTAACTAGTTGAAGACCCGAGGCTCTGTGCACTCTATGGAGTATTGGAAGTAGCTCTGAATAGCCATGTGTGGAGCTGCGCTCCCGGCCATGCATGCTATAGTGAACAAGATGGTTCGCAGGGTCAAGTCTTGGACCCCCCAAATAGCAACCTCACCCTTGCTTCTTTCTGCCTCGGGAACACAGTACTGGAAACAATACTCACTCATAGGGAGTCCATCGCCTCAGCCACCGGTCAAGCTAGTGTGGTACCTACGTCATGATAACCCTCTTAGAAAATAGATATCCTTGATATCTAGGGTCAACGTGTGGAATCCCATGTGAAATAACTGTTGGTCCACGTCCCACATATGGACCAAGTATTCCAACAATCTAAGTTGGGCTCTCATGCCTGGAATCCTAAAGAATTTCGAAATTCCACAATCTTGGAGGGAAATGATTGTACCCGGGTCATTCCTGGCAATAGCATCGTCTTCCTCATGTTCTCTTTCTTACCACTCTAGCATTGTAATGGTTGAACACCTGCACAAGAGCCATGAAAGAAAATTTAGTAACTTGTTCCAAACTTTTGCATGATTTTTATTGGGCAAAACTTAACCTTAAAATCTAAGTTTCGGCCCTCACAGGTGAGCCTTTGGCACAGTGCGAGATTCTCATAGGTGCCCCAAAGGCCACCTGCAAGAATTCTAGATTCTCGCAGGTCCTGCAAAGCCCACCTGGGAGAATTCTCGAACGCATAGTGGGGCCCTAAAATGGACTTAGAACCCAAGAAATTGCCAATAAAAACAAAAAATGAACCATGGAAAAGTTAAAGGATCAAAAGCTTACCTCGTTGGCGGAAACGGTTCATCGAATGGTCGCTTGTGCCTCCCGCAATCGAGCAAAGAAATTTGGAAGAAAATAAGGTATGTTGGGCAAAGTTTTTGGCAAAATCACAATGAAATGGTAAAAGCCCTTTTTACCCATATTTATTCACTTTTTACCATTTTTGTTGATTTTTTATTATTTTGTCTATAAAACCTAATGCCCTAATAGCCCTATGAGTG
>ML783489.1:60705-76993 GCA_009831015.1 Picea engelmannii | reverse complement strand
TATGTTGGGCAAAGTTTTTGGCAAAATCACAATGAAATGGTAAAAGCCCTTTTTACCCATATTTATTCACTTTTTACCATTTTTGTTGATTTTTTATTATTTTGTCTATAAAACCTAATGCCCTAATAGCCCTATGAGTGTGGCTTTTTTGCAAATATAGCAAATTTGAAGTCCAAACAAAGGAGTACGAGTGTTTTTTCTTTTTGTCACATGTACGACTACTTTTTAAGGGTTTTTAGAAAAACCTCAAGCTCAGTCTTCGTTTGTTCTCGCACTCAAAAATACATGAGAACGTAACCGAGTATACTTTTTCTCATCTTATCGTACTCGTATGGTAACACAAAAATGATGAACCCAAGAGAGTATCCTTTAAGCTCTTTTCTCACTCCATAAAAACGAAAATATTGCCGAGCGATCTTGTTCTCTTCACGCTCGTTAAAGTATCTAAAGAAAACGTTCGACAAGAGATATTTTATCACTTTTTCAGTCTCGTGGAACTTATTTACGAAAAAGGAACTGGGAGAGTTCTCTTTAAGTGTTTTTCAGACTCTCAAAACATGAAAAACCCCTGAGTTTTCTATCCTTGGACTCATTAAACAAACATCAACAGACCCATGATGGGACCGAACCACCCCTTCCGAGGGTTCGTTAAATATACTCCGAGGGACTCATCCGAAGGATGAGCTTACATCAACAAGCATATGTTATCCTCCTCAAGCTTAAGTAAAAATAAATAGGTACTTGCTAGAAATGGTAGGGGAAATTGTGGGAAAGGGATATGTTTTCGTATTCATATTAATGGCAATAAGCGTCGCTCTTGAACATGACACCCCCTATTCGTCATTTGAATCCGGGTTGGGAAATCCATTTGTCTCTCGTTTGACTTGCTACAAGCTCATATCTGGGGTTTCTTTGAGTCAGTGTTGCCAAGTCTTTGGTCATGTCGTTCATATGTTCAAGAGAAGTTCACACAAGCCCTCTATTGAGTCGACTATCTTCAGTTGTCCATTCTTATTATGTCGACCTTCCCTGTGTCCATTTCAACTCATATTCATACATTGTCTCATCTTCATTTCATGTCATTGATGGGGGATACATCAAGGCCCTCCTGTGATGAGTCTTGTTCCATCAACTCCAACTCATTATTCGGAAATGAGACATAGAAATCATTTAGTACCTTGGAACCTGCATGCCTTAATGGCAGGTCTCTTTGTTTTCGACAGGGGTTTCACATCATTGATCCCTGATCGAGAGATTCCGTCGAGTGCTCAACTTCAGCTCATTCATTTGCATTCGTGCGGATTGTACTTCGATACCTTGGGAGTCATTGACATCAATGGTGATTTCCCTTGCACTTGTTAACAATTTTCATCAATGACCAGTAATCAAGTGGTTTCTACCATGTTTGACTTCAACACATGTAATCGCATGGTTAGATTCGTACTTTCAGGTGACGGGATTGAAGACCTTGGGTCTCATCTTTTTTATCCAGGCTATGATGGAGTATGTATGATTTGTGTCGGTGCATAGATCTACTTTGTATGTCACGTAGCTATGTCATCTTAATTCAAGTCTTCTTACATAGATCCATAGTGTATTCCCGGTGGCTATGTAGCATTTTTTACGGCATAGATCCACGATGTATAATTGGTGGCCATGAATTACGTTTGTGATTCCATTCATTTGTGATCTAAGCATGGGAATGCCTACCTCAGAACTGGTATTATATTCTGTAGATGTTTGATTGTTTACAGGTTTCTAATTAGGTGCGCTCCTGGTTTCTGACACAAACACCCAGTTTACAAAGTATTTGGTCCATCACAGATTCCAGCCTCATACTTTAGGGGGCATTCTGTTACACATGATTTTGGTCACTCTGGTGGTGTCTCTACAGGTGATGTGTTCAGGCTCCCACAAGGACTTTTTTCCTGAGAAAGATGACTTCTCTCTTCTTCTAGAAAACACATTTTTAAATTGAGTTTGCAGGCTGCCTATGTTACAGGGTGCGAGAATCCCTCATTCTCGTAGGCCACCCACACTTAGGGTGCGAGTTGTTCATATTCTGCTCCATAGATAGGGTGTGAACCTGTTTTTAATCTTGGAAAGGAGAAGAAATCATGAAGGTTCTAGAAGGGGATCTTCTAGAAAATGAGTTGGCATCCTACTGACTTCTTAGATTTGGTGGGATCATCCTCATCCGTGTAACCATCCCTCCTTCTCCTATATATTGAAAGGTTTCTCATGGAAAAGGTTAAGCAAGATTGAATGAAGAATTGGTGAAAGAATTATGTGAAGAACCTTGCTTGGATAGAAGCTTGAAGACTCAATTTGGTCTATCAAGAGGAATTGGATCTTCTTCATGCAAGTACAGAGAAAGTGTGTGTGTTGGAACCAAGAGTCACTGAAAGGAATCTTGCAACATCAAGGCATTCAAGTTGTATCTTCTACTTTCAATTAATATAATACAGCGGCATGTCCCTTTCCCATAAAATCACTCTTATTTTATAACATAACTCCTTGATCATATGCATAGGTTGACATTGAATATAATTTGCTATTTTCACTTTGGTTGGTTTGTGTTGTCTTGGACTTGACTTCACAAGAGCGCCAGAGTGAAGCGGGAACAACAGAGACCTAAGGAAGCTATATAAAGGTATGTTACTTATTCCTTCTTATCAGTAGATTCAATGACTACAACTTAGGGAAAGAGTCGTGTCATGTCTTATTTTTTTCTAGATCCAGGTGGATCTAGGGAGATCTATTAGTGTCTGCACCTACCGATTTGTCCGATAACAGGAAATGAACAAGATCACTATCCGTAATAGGTACTCGATCCCACAGATTGATGACCTTCTGGACCAAATCAAGGGGGGGAAATATTTCAGCAAGATCGACTTGAAGTCTGGGTATCACCAGGTACCAATCGAACCCTCTGATGTGTGGAAGACTGCCTTCAAATCCAAGCAGGGCCTTTTTGAATGGCCAGTCATGCCTTTCATGTTGACGAATGCCCCTGCAACCTTCATGAGACTAATGGACGACATATTGCAACCATTCACCAACTCATTTGTAGTGGTTTACTTGGATGACATTCTGATCTTCAGCCAGACTTGGGAAGAGCACCTCCACCACATCCAACGAGTCCTCCAAACACTGCAGAAACACAAGTTGTGTGCCAATTTGGAGAAGTGCACTTTTGGCATGACCCAGGTTTAGTATCTGGGATACATTATTGATGAGCGGGGGGTGCATGTGGATCCATCCAAGATCCAATTCATTCAGGATTGGCCATCCCCAACCACCCTCACAGAGCTCTGCAAATTTTTGGGTCTTGCCAATTTCTACCACAGGTTCGTGTTGGGATTATCTCATATCACTTGGCCCTTGAGTCAAGTCACCAAGGGAGGAGTGAAAGAAAAATTCTTTTGGTCTAAATCTTAATAGAAGGAATTCGAAGATTTGAAGCACCGCCTCTGCTTTGCACCAGTGCTCACATTACCAAAATTGCAACAACCATTTGACATCTTGGACAGAGCCAATGCTAAGTACAAGCAGTGACATGATCAACATTGGGTGCCACACAACTTCCAGGTGGGCGACAAAGTGTGCCTACATTTGCAAAAGGAGCGCCTCGCTAGACCCTACTGCAAGATTCGCCTGCTCCAATATGGGCCATACACCATCACCAAGGTTGTAGGGGACAATGCCTTTGAGATTAGTATCCCACCATTCCTTGTTCTGCACCCAGTGTTCAATGTGGACCGCCTTCGGCCTTACTTTCCACCTCTACTGGACACATCCGACATGACAAAACAACTCACACCAATGGAGTTAAACCTAGATTGCATGGAACAAGCCACAACTGATAAAATTATGGACACACGGATCAAGAACACCAGCTAGTAGAGGATCCAACTATATCGAGTTGTCAAAGTAGGCCAAATCCTTCATTAGGGCAAGTGGCTCACCAGGGACCAAGTTCAGCAAAAGTTTCCTCATCTCATGGAGGAACTCAACGCAATGAGGACCATTGCTTCCTAAGGGGGGAGGAATGATCCAGGTGGATATTGGTGGCCACCCACCTATTCCACTTAGACCCACACCATTGTTTCTTTCATTTTTTCAGTTTCCTTAACTGTAGCACAATTTACTATTTTAGCAATTTTTCGGGTCCTGAACTTCCAGAGCCGTTTTGAGGCCCTTAACGACGTTTTTTGGGCATCAATGGTCCAAAAAATATGAGTTCGTTTCGAGCTCGATATTCATTGTTAGCAGTGTAGTCCTCAGATAGATATTTCTAACGATGTATCATGTGCGTCAAACGGAGATAGTATGCCAAAGTTACGACCCCAGGAAATTGATGTACCAATTTACCCCAACGGGGCCCATATTCTGGTGTTTCATCTCCTAGGGTTAGGTTTTTGGATGTTTAGTGTTTTCCATTGTTTATCAATAATATATAGGCCTTCAAGCCTCATTGTAACACAGATTTCAGAGGACAGTAGCTGGCACATCTCTTCTCAAAGATAGGCTACCAATGCCTGAGCTATTTTATTTCCATTCTGTCTGTAAGCATATTTCAGTCATTTGTTGTTAATGAAATGAAGTTTTACTTCCACTGCATATCTGCTTCTATGTGTATTTCTATAATTCATTTTGATCCTGCATAAATCCGGATCACTAAACCACTGAACGAGATCAAGAATGCGTTGAGCACAGAATTCAAGAAACCCAAGTCAGAGTCACAATGCATTACAGAACTGAAATAAATCAAACAGAAGATAGTTGAACCTGTCTGGGAGTTTGATCAGAGGTTTAAAACCTTAACAGGTCGATTGAGTTTTCATATCCCATATGAACAGATTAAGGAATGGTTCATTGTTTCCCTCTTACCACACATCAGAGTCCCTCTGATGCAACATAAGGTTGCTTCGTAGATTGAGGAGTTGGAGATCGCCATGAAACTAGAATCAGCCCCTATGGGAGAATCCAACTCAGGTATGAGTCAAATTTTGAGTCAGCTAACTAACCTATCTCTACAGGTCGAAGATATGAATAAAGACAATGGAAAAGACAAAAGAGAAGACATCTGGTGTATTAGATGCAAGTCATAAGGCCATGATAAGGAACACTACCCCCTATTTCATGAATACTTGGCCTCTGGAGCTCTAAGCCCTTTGAATCAGGTTACTCTACCTTGGTGTGAGGTATGTAGAAATAGGCATCGCCTTGGTGAATTCTATTACATGAAAAAATATGTTCAGACACCTACAAATATTTACTGCACATTCTGTAAATCCGTGGGGCATGATGAGAAGGATTGTAGGGCTTATGATCTCTTGCATGAAAGGTCAAGAGATACATATAGGATTCAAGGAGAGATGCAGCAAGAGGGAAATACTACGCAGTATATTTCCATAGGAAGAGGAAACTTCAACCCTCATGGTGGATTTAGAGGAAGAGGACGAGGAGGAGGCATGGGTCGAGAACGAGGTCAGATCATTTGTTATAACTGCACGCATCCAAGTCACTTGGAAAGGCACTGTCAGAACCCTTGTACCACTTGCAGCTACTGCAACTCATTTGAACATGTTATTGAAGAGTGTCCTGCATTGTTAACCAAACTTCAAGAAAGATGAGGAGGAAACTAGCAAGTACAACTAATCTCAACAGAACCTCAATGAGAGGATCCTAGAGTTGTTGTTATCACTAGAGGAGGCATTGTTATAGGAGAAAACAGAGTGACCCCAGGAAAGACTACAGAAGAATCAAGAGTCAGAAGAGTTGTAGACAAGACACAAGTGTTTGACCCAAGGAAATAAAAGCAGACATTTGCAGAGGCAAGAAATAATTTAGGAGAGATCAGACTTGTTCATCAAAGGCTCGACCAGAAGTAAGAGAATGTGGAATGCCTATGGAATTTGATCAGTCTACTTCACCCAGAGAAGGAAAAGAGGTAAGCAAGCTTATGGAATTCTTATGTACTTGCATGAATTTGATTAAGGATGAAAGAGTTGTACAAGAGCTAAAGAATTTGATCAGATAGTATGAGATAGGCATGATAGACCCCCTATTGAATAAATCAGTACATCAAGTATCTAGAAACAGAAGGAAAAATAAGGAACTACATCTTAATGCTCAGATTGGAGATTATGATATAGATTATGTGGTTTTCGACTTAGGATCAGAAGTCAATGTTATGACGAAGCAGACCTAGGCACTGATGGGAAAACCTAGGCTGATTTATTCCCCTATCAAGCTCAGGATGGCTAATCAACAAGCAGTAAGCCCCTTTGGAAGGCTGGAGCATGTCCTTGTGGACATCGACGGGGTAAGAACGTTTGTAGACTTCAAGGTGATTGAGATAGTTGACGATAGTTGTCCTTATCCTGCACTGTTAGGAATTGATTGGGATTTCAATAATTCTATTGTTGTTGACTTAAAGAAAAGAAGAATGATAGTTTAAGGTGATGGCCTTAGGGTCATTGCACCTTTAGATCATGATGAAGGTCACAGATACACAGATCCCATTAGAGAAAAAGACCATGCATACGAGCTAGAGAATGTATATAAATTGACTGCAAGACAACAAGATTACATTAATCCTACAGCCAATGGGAGTTAAGTTGGCGAAGTGGTAGTGCATGCTCATCAGATTCAGAAGAATCAATAGAGAACTAGCAGAACAAAATGTATAAATTTTCTACGAGGAGATGTGCTAGATTGACTAGGGAAGTTCATTGGATTGTCACAGGAGTCAGTAATTTACCCACATTTGATGGTTTAAATCATTTAGAAGCTTTCTTATTGAAATTTGAAGAAATTGTACTAGTACAACAGAGATTGTTGGCACTGGATGAAGCCTTGAAAGAAATGCCAGCGAGATGGTGGGGAACGCACAAGAAGAACATCGCGGACTGGGTGCAATGTCGCACTTTGATGACAATGCGCTTTTCAGAACAAATAGAAGGATGCAAGGTTAGATACACAGGTCAAAGCTATCTGAAGGACCATGTGTGAAGTTGTGAGGAAGCCTGGAGCAGCATTCCTCAAGATCAGTGGGTGCACAAATTCATTAACACTTTGGACACGACTCCTATCAATGGTATCTTCAAGCAGAACTGTGCCTCACCACTGCAGACTGGTACGATATGACCCAAAACTTTGTAGCTACATTTTTATTTGAAATTCAGTTCCCTATAGTAGATCAAGCTTTACAAGTTGTACAACATAAGGTATTTGAGGAGGCACCTACCCTCCTTGTTGAGCAAGAAGAGGATGAATGGACTGTGCCTCTTCAGAAATTACAAGGCTATTACAATATCAATGCTAACAAAGATGATGATCCTAGGAAGGTGAACATCGCAAAAACAGAAGGATGAAGAGACATAGAAGGACCAGGAGTTGAACTACCTTTCATTGGACAGCCAATTAAAATCAATAAAGTTAACATTGGAACATAGAAAGCACCTAACCTAGAAAACATTGGAGACTATTGGGACAATGCCACCATTGATCAGATCACAGAATTACTACATGAATATCAAGACTTGTTTCCAACCAAGTTCACTGACATGAAGTGCATTAAAGGGACCATGGAAGAAATGAAGATTCCCTTGAATCCAGATGCAAGGCCAGTCAAGCAAAGACCCTACAGACTGAATCCCAAATATAAACAGAAATTCAAGATTCAATTAGACAAAATGTTGGAAGCAGGGATCATAGAACATGTTGAAGAGTCAGAATGGATTAACCCTATGGTGGTTCAGGATAAAAAAATAGGAGAGATAGGAATATGTGTAGACATGAGAAAACTGAATGATGCATGTCTACATGATCCATTCCCTACACCGTTTACTGACGAAGTGTTAGATAATGTGGGAGGATAGGAGGTTTACTCCTTCATAGATGGATTTCCAGGTTATAACCAGATCAGGATTGCCAAGGAAGATCGCCATAAGACCACGTTTGCAACAAAATGGGGATCCTACCAGTACACAGTGATGCCTTTTCGATTGAAGAATGCACCAGCCATCTTTTCTAGAGTGGTGGTCGAAGCAGTCAAGGAATTTCTACATAAATTTCTGGAAGCATATTTTGATGATTGGACTGTTTTTAGCTTATTGCAAAATCATATTGAATGTTTAAGACTAATGTTGGATAAGTGCAGGCAATGTCATATTTCCCTAAACTTGAAGAAGTGCATCTTCTTCTCACCCTTTGGAGTGTTGTTAGGCTATATTGTGTGTAAGCAGGGGTTGTTGGTAGATCCTTCCAAAATTGTCATTATTGTTGATCTACCCCCTCCTACTTCAGTAAGACAGTTGCGCATTGCGCTGGGACATACTGGATACTAAAAAAATTTCATTAAGGGCTATGCACAGATTACAACACCCATGGAGAATTTGTTGAAGAAAGATTGTCAGTTTCAATGGATAGAAGAATGCCAGCAAAGCTTCAACACACTAAAATAGAAAATGGTCACTGTGCCTATTCTGGTTTTCCCAGATTGTAGTAAGGAATTCCATGTGCATGTCGATGCATCCTCTATTGCATTGGGAGCAATGTTAGCGCAACCAAGAGCAGGAGATATCGACCATCCGTTAGCCTTTGCTAGCAGGAAGCTCTCTACAGCTGAGATAAATTACACTACCACTGAGAGAGAAGGTTTAGCCATGGTATATGCGCTACAGAAGTTTCATCACTACTTGTTGGGAGGACACTTTAAGATGTTCATTGATCACTCTGTGTTGAAATATCTAGTCAATAAGCCAGTGTTGGGGGGAAGGATATGCAGATGGCTTCTGTTATTTCAAGAATATGATTTTGAAATTGTGGTCAAGCCAGGGAGAATGAACAAGGGACCTGGCCACTTGTCCAGGTTAGAACATGGAGAGGAACCTACTAGTTTGGAGGATACACTACCAGATGCATAGTTGTTGGCCATCAAGAAGGTTGATGATCACTTCACCGAGATAGTTCAGTTCCTATAAACAAGAATGACACCTTGTGAATATACAATCATCTAGAAGAAACAACTGGTAGTTCATGCTGCAGATTTTTCACTTATAGTCGGACAGTTATACAATATGGGCCCTGATGAGATCTTGAGGAGATGCATTATGAAATCAGAAAGAACACTAATTCTGGACGAAGCACATGAAGGCATCATGGGAGGACACTATGCAGGTAAAGCAACAGTGCAGAAGATTCTTAGAGTTGGCTTCTGGTGGCCTGCTTTACACAAGGATGCTAAGGAATATTACAGAGCCTATGATGTATGTCAAAGAGTCAGAAAACCCTCCATAAGGGATGAGATGCCTCTAGCACCTCAGCTAACTTTACAGGAATTCAAGAAATGGGCCATTGATTTTGTGGGACCTATAAACCCACCAGGAAAGCACACAAGGTCAAGATACATAATCACTGGGACAGAATATTTGACTAGATGGGCAGAAGCAAGAGCAGTTAAGGAATGTAGTGCAAATACAACTACGTGATTCATATTCAATGATATCATAACCACGTTTGGATGCCCAAAGATCCTTATGAGCGATCAAGGTACACATTTTATTAATAAAACTATTGAATCCTTGACTCAAGAATTTGAAGTTCATCACCGGAAGAGCACTCCATACCATCCTCAAGCGAATGGTACAGTTGAAGCCTTCAATAAGAAATTGGAGACAGCGTTGACGAAGATTTGCAGTGTGAACAGAGATGATTGGGATTTGAGAGTAACATCAATGTTATGGGCCTATAGAACCACTTGCAAGAAGCTGACAATGCAGACTCCCTTTAAGTTGGTTTATGGTCTAGAAGTAGTAGTACCTATGGAATATTTGGTTCCTAGTTTAAGGATTGCAGCATTTACAAACATGGATGACACTGTCGTTGTTCAAAACAGGCTTGCACAGTTGATAGAACTAGAGGAAGATAGATTTATTGCAGGATTTCATCAGCAGATACAGAAGGAACGAGAAAAGGCTTATCATGACAAAAACATCAAGAAGAAAGCCTTTAAGAAAGGAGATCTGGTATTGATATATGACAACAAGTTCATGAATCTTTGGGGAAGTTCAGGACACATTGGTTGGGGCCATATGAAGTGGCCTATGTTACAGAAGGAGGAGCTATGTAGTTGAAGACCTTGAATGGAGAATAGAAGGAAGGTTTGGTAAATGGGAACTGGTTGAAGTTGTATTATGACAACCAGCTGCCTCGCAGCTCTCAGTAGAAGCAAAAGAAGAAGGGTCTAGGTACCAGGTGCAGTTGAAACTGGGTACCGGACACAGAAAAGACAGTCTACACAAGGAAGGGAGAATAGAGCAGGAAGCACAGGTTGCTCTGCGCAGTTTGAAGTCGAAGTGAAACAAAAGGTTCAGTATGTAAGTTCCTCGGGACGAGTCACATGTGAGTGTTGGGGGCCTATTGGGCCTTGGTTATGGATTAAGAAAGAAAGAAAAGAAAAAGGGAAGAAAAGGAAAAGTATGAACTGTGCAGAAGGCACAATGACTGAGAATAGGTTGAAGTGGTCAAAGAAGTAGAAAAAAAGTAGCAAAGTAAGGGAAAACAAGTTTTTGGATGAGAAGGTCGAGGAGAACAGATTAGTAAGGAGGAAGGATCATGGACAACTCAACCAGCGGAAAAAGCCACCAATGGATGCTTTGGAGCACTTCGCGGGAATGATGGAAAGACAGGTTGGCGAAGCCTGGAAAAAGTGGGTCAATTTAACCTAGGGTTTTAGACACCTAGGGTTTTGGTATTTAGGGTTTAGACACCTAGGTTTTGACCTAAGGTTGTCCAAGAGTTATTTTAATGTATAAATAAAGGTATGGAGGACCTGGGATGGGTTGTTGAGATTGAGATTTGTTATTGGTTGTTGTCATTGTGGGTTGAGAGAGAGGAACTATTGTTGTGAGGCAGAGAAGTGTTGTGTGTGAGAGCACTCAGGTATTGTAAGATCTTAAGCTGGGTGTGAAGATCAACCCTCCAGTTGGGTGCGCAAGAAGGGGAGAGAAGAGAGAAAGAGAAAGAGGTCTGCAGGATGAGAGCCCAGATAGAATTGTATGTTTTCATATAATATCAAGAAACGTAGTTCTGTGGACGTAGCCCTAGGGAGAGGGTGAACCACGTATATCTCGTTGTTCTATGTGATTGATGTTGTGTTCTTTTACCTTCTGATTATTTTTTTATTGCATCATTCTGTTAGATCTGAAATATAGCTACGCAGTAGCCTTGAAGAAGATAAATAATAACTAG
This sequence comes from Picea engelmannii, assembly GCA_009831015.1. Taxonomy (NCBI): domain Eukaryota; kingdom Viridiplantae; phylum Streptophyta; class Pinopsida; order Pinales; family Pinaceae; genus Picea; species Picea engelmannii. The sequence continues at coordinate 65,731 of ML783489.1, read as the reverse complement.
GTTGTTGTGTGTTGTTGTCTTGGATCCACATTGTATTCCCTCTGGTTGTAGACATTTGTGTCCTGTAACCCTCTATTGCTACTTCGGGTGAGACTGCATATGCTTTGCAGGTGTTTCCAAAAGGGCCAGTAGTTAAGGCTTGTTGGTGTGTTGTTAGAGCTGAACCCTGGGTCTGCCCCTCTATCCCAACAGAGACAAATATTTCCTGAGGAAACCCATAAAGGGAGAAAACCTCTTCTTCTTGATATGATAAGTAGTATTTATTTTTTGTAGCTTATCACTCTTATGAGAACCAACTCCTTTTGAGGCTACCACCTCTGTTTTACAAGCAACAACTAGGTGAGAGCACCAACTCTCTAGTTTCTCTAGCACCCACTAGAAGGAAGCACCAACTCTCTAGTTTCTCTAGCACCCACTAGAAGGAAGCACCAACTCCCTAAGTGTTTCAGCACCAACTGGATGGAAGCACCAACTTCTAGTCACACAGGCACCAACTTGTATAACAGAGAACAATAGTTCTCCCTTGCACCACCCTACCACCCTGGTTTTTTTGGCTGCAACTAGATGGAAGCTACAACTCCCTGTGTTCAAGAACCCACCTGAAACTCTGAAGACAACAGTCCTCCCTAACACATCCCTACCACCCTTATTATAAATCTTTGCTTGCTAAAATTTATTACAGTGATATAGTATTGATTAATGGCTTACCAGTCTCATCACTATTCTTCTACACTACTCTACTCTCCCTGCATCAATGTCTTCCTTCTCGCATCTTCTTTAGCTTTATGTTCTTCTTCCCTATCTCTGAATGCGCACCTCAACTTTCTCTTCCTCTCTCAGATATGCATTTCAGCTCCTGCACACAGATTCTTGGCTCACTTCTATGCACATCGATCACAAATGAAAAGCACCTCCTCTTTTCTGTTCTGCATATTTGTGTCATTCCAAGTCCTTTGTCAGATCATCTTCACAACTCTTCATCTTCTCTGGCGATTATACTGAGTTTGTTTTGCATCAGTGGTCATTATGCTGAGATTGTTCGTCATCAGCGGTCGTTCTCCTAAGATTCTTTGGCTTCTCTGGAAGTTACAGTCTTCGACAATTTTCCATATGTCAATTATCTCTATGATGAGTCTTCATTCCACTGGTAGTTACCTCGAGACTCTTTAGCTCCTCTAGCGATCACCTTGTAGCTACTTGAATTCTCTGGTAGATACAATCACTTTGTTCTGGAAGTTACTGAGAGAACCTATGTGCACTCATCCCTTTGGCGACTTTTCCCTTCCTAAGAAAACTTCACAGTGGGTGCTATCTTTTCTGGCTAAGCCCCTTCCTTTCACGTGACCACGAGATGTGATCAGAAGCCTATCCAAAAGGCACTTCATGAGTTCATGCATTAGATATCCAGTTGTGAGTTTCCTCAATTATCCCAACTCATGAAACTCCGAGGTGGAGCCTAACAACGCTAGCTCCTTCCTCTATTTTCTCTCCTTATGACCGCTGGTTGTAACCACGTGCCTAACTTCTGAGCACTTCACGATCTCGGTCTAGCGAGTGTTAGCTCATTCTTTCGATATGACCTTGGGCGATGATCTCATGTGACCACGCAATTGTGGGCGCATCCAAAGGTGGTTTAAAACAAACTGTGTTTCACCCCACAATTTACCTCAAGCCTCCATGTGTACTTTCTCCAAAACCATGGTTTCGATTGTGGCCTGCCCTCAACTTATTAACATTCAGGCACCTTCAATCCACGCAATGCAATAGGACCAATGATCGCACGATCTTGACGGTGTTCGTAAATATGACGGTTCAGATCTGTCCTTCTAGCCAACGGTTGAGATCGAATAGCGAACTCCAATATTCGTCGTGCTAGATCAACGGTCCACGACCCACAGTGATTCAATGGTCTAGATCTCTTCTCTGCACATCGAGACTTCATGAATCATGATGTTGGAAGTTAGAGAACTTCCTTTCTTCAAGGTGCAAACTCCCAAACTTTGCCGTCTCAGATCAATGGTCCACAACCTTCAGTGATATGATGGCCCAAATCTCATCAAAATTTCATGTTTTGCGATGTCAGAGGTTAGCCAGATCAACAGTCCATGACCTTTTTCCAACCAACGAATGTGATCTCCTTCACGAACTCAGACTTCACGACTTCGCATTTCAGATCTTGTCTGATCGACAACCCATGACAGTCTTTGATCCAACGGTCTAGATTTCATCGAGACTTCATGTTTCGCGATGTCGGAGGTTAGCTCACCTCCCTTCTTCTAATTCCCGATATCTGAAATACTCTGTATCAAATCAATAGTCCACAACTCCCCACGATATAAAGGCTTAGATCAACTCGCAAATTCGGACATCGCGATTTCCTACAACTCTCACCTTTGACTTTTCCAGTTCGCGAGTTAGTGAAATGCTGATCTCTCGCCATGTGTCCTTCCCATCACCAATGGCTAGGATTGACTCCACTCTACCCCTTGAAAATATTCTGAAGTTTGATTCTTCGAACTCCTGGATCTACTGCCACCTATCATCACTGACAATGGACGATTCCGATGACTTCCAAACTTGTCTCGTGCACTGTCCTTGGGATCCAACAATTGTTGGTCCACGCGCTTAGATCTAATGACTGAGATATGTTCTCCTCTTCTCTGTGCACTTGTTCCTCCTGTTTGGACTCTGATCCAACAGTCCAGATTCTTCACAGTGCTCGATCTGACAGCCACTGTCGCTCCTCCTCCTGAGCTGATGCTTCCTCCCGACTTGGAAGAATTTCTAAGTGTCAAAGGCCTCGACCTTTGATCCTTTTGCGAGTCCTGATGAGTTTGGGTCTCATCTACATTTCTGAGAATGTTATCTCTCCTAAGCTTTCGCAACAAATTTAACCTCGGCCCTAGTGCACACTTGCGCTTTGCATGCACCTTAGTGCTATTCCTCCTAAGCTTGTAGACAACAATTCTTGATTCTATCATCATTGCTTTCCTATTTTCCATCATTGCTTCCAATATCCCATCCTTGTTGTTGTTCTTTCCATCAATGACAAGCACACTCTACCTATAAACATGCCAACATATGTTTCCTTGTCTTCCATTGAAGTTGAGTGCTATAGTGGGAAAACCCCCTTATGGACTACACTAGGGTTCAACGTGCAGGCAAAGCTAACCATCTAAAGTCTCCTACTTTTAACAACTACCCCAACAATACCCCACATTCGAGTATGAAATACATAGTAAAAGGATCTGGTAACTCTACCTTAAACTCTGCATCCAGTGTCGATCCTTTCACGTTCAATTGTTCCTCGACTACAAATCTCCTCCCAAGGCCGACATGCATTCATAAAAAGACAAACAAGAAACTACGAACATGCATCTCATATATGAATTAGTGGGTTAGATGTCATAATAAAATGTAAATCGATCATAAATATTGAACGCATCATATGGCGGGACAGAAAAAGTACTTCTTTATATTAATCTCACAAAGTCACTTAAAAAATGAGATCAACGACTGCTCCTCGAACTTGGTCTGGACTCCTCTTCACCATGCTCCAACTACTTCCACGTATCTTTCTCCTCTTCAACTCTCTCTAGAGAATGGATTAGGCTTATAATGGAGGAAAAAGGCAAGTATAGTGAATTCTGGCTCAAAACTCGCAATGTGGCTACAAATTCTTAGGGCAAGGGGGGAAAGTGAAATGGGTAGAGTTTCATTGTTGCTATGTTTCTCCTTGGAATGAGACCCCAACACCTCCTTTTATATGACAAAATGATGGTTATTCAATTGGGTGACAGGCTATAGGCAATGGATTAGTTGGGAAACTACCCAATATCCCATAATCTCAATGAATTCCTTGCAACTTTTTATTTTTGCAACTTTTGTGGGCATACGTGGGTTGTAATGGTGTAGCTAGTGTATGTATGCAGGCAGTAGTGGTGCAACTAGCATACACACGTGGGCAGTAGTGGTGCAGGGAACGTACATCTTCAAAAATAGTGTTTTTAAGAAGAGTTGTTTAGTTGTGGCTTGGAAAAAATAGTAAGTAAGATGGCCTGAAGCTAGGTATGCATGTATGGTGGAATTTAGAGTTATAACAGATGCCCCCTAATGTGTGAGGTCAGAAGAGCATCTGATGGCTGAAATACATTACAAATCTTAACCAACGTATGAAGCGAGTGAACCCGGGACCAGAGTTCAAGAGGTGCCATCTGCAAAATAACAATTATCTCACCGAAGCTGGCATACCCATGCTCAAGATGAAATAAATCATGGTTGCCAATCAAATACACTGCAGATCCATGTCGTATAACTATATAAAGTGTATCTGTGAGCAATACACAGCGGATCTACATCTCAAAATCAAAGATATACATCTATAGTATCCATCTTCAAGAAGCCAACAATGCCTGGTGGCTCGAGATGAGGTCTTCAGAGCTCGAGCAACAACTTCAAGATATTCAAAACTTGGGTAGGAGTGTAATGTGAGTGTACGACTTGTTGGTTGTGGAGCCTGATTATCTTCCTGATGCAGAGGTCCTTGCTTTCAGTCGTGTTTATACCCCATGAAGTATTTACACCCCAGAAGTATGTACACTCTTCCACGCGGGGGAGTGCAGAGGGGGGGTACCCCCTCTGCGGGGTCCGGGGGGGCTATCCCCCCGGCTGGGGGGTCTGGGGGCAAGCGGTGTTTAAGGATAAATTAGTTAGTGCGGACACAGACCAATCTCCCCAGATCCACCTGGATCTGGAACAAACCGTGACAGAATACTACTCTTTCCCTAGATCTAAAGTATTGAATGGACAAGAGAAAAAGGATGATGTACTTACTTTATAAAATCTCTCCTTTGATCTCTATTGTTCCTCGCTCTGCTACGATTCTCTTGCGTCATCCAATCACAACAACACAAACCAATCACAGCAAAGACATTAATATATTCAAAACCCTAGACTATACATGTGATCAAGGAATCATGTAATAAAGTAGATCTAACTTTATGGGAAAGAAACATATTACTGTATC
>ML783489.1:8374-21126 GCA_009831015.1 Picea engelmannii | reverse complement strand
GGATAACAATAAAATAATAATTTCTTTTGAGTCGATTTATACAATAAGATTGCAATAACCTTCTCGAGGTTTGACCAATACAAATACAAAAGAATATCTTCTGTAGTTACATCAAAATATCAACACTCCCTCTTAACTAGGAATGTATTCTTTGTTGCTACACGAGCTCATAACCATTGACTATTGAACATATGAATCTATACATGATTGGATATCCATAGTATAACATGACTTCACATCCAATGCATCCAAGGCCTGTGGGTAGCTCTCAAATAGCTTCAACATGTCACCATGACATCCACTACCCTGCAATGCATATGTACCTCATCATGTGCACCCCTGTGACTTCAAAGACAATGCATCCAAGGCTTGTGGGTAGCTCTCAAATAGATACAACATGTCCTAAGGACATCCACTACCCTGCAATGCATTTGTACCTCGTCAGTCCCTCTGAAGAGGGACCACGCCAAGCTTGTTCTTGAAGTGCTCGAACTTTGTCCTCGACAGTGGCTTGGTCAACACGTCTGCAACCTGCTCCTCGATAGTCACGTACTGGAGCCTAACTTCTCCCCTCTGCACCATAACCCTGATATAGTGATATTTGATCTCGATATGCTTTGACCTGTCACGGAACACCGGATTCTCTAACAACTTCATGCAACTCTAGTTGTCACACCAAATGCAGGTCACTTCCATTTTGAGACCAAATAACCCAGACAACAGCTTCTAAAGCCACACTGCTTCTCTACATGTTGCACATGTTGCCACATATTTAGCCTCAGCCGTACTGAGTGCTACACATTACTTCTTCATGCTTCTCCACGAAACCATATTGGAACCTAGACTGAAGCAATATGTCGAAGTACTCTTCCAATCAAGAATAATGTCGGCCCAATCTAAATCTGAATATCCATGTAACATGAACTCATGGTCTGTCACATACCTGAGACCATAATCCAATGTACCCTTAAGGTACCTCATCACATGTTTTGGTGCAACCAAATGAACTTGCTTGGGATGCTCCATATACTAACTCAAGGTGTTCACAACAAAACATATATCTTGTCTCATGTTCGTCAAGTACATCAATGAACCCATCATATGCATGTATAAAGTAACATCCACAATCTCTAAAGTCCTATCCTGCAACAATTTCATATTTGATATTGTTAGCACTAGAAGTCACCCTCCATTTGCAGAGAGGGTAAGCCCAATACCCATCATAGTTTTATGTCATAGGTTGGTTTTAAATAAGTCAAATGGGCGCAAACTCAAGATGATATTGTTTTAACTCATAAAACTGGACTGGTATGCACATGCAGGTGAGGTCTTGATTAGCTTCAGTCAGTAAGTTGGAGTAAGGGTAAGTAGGAGGAAGATTTAGTGAGAAAGGTCTAGAGGTCCGCTATGAACATCAGATTTTCCAACAGCCTAAGGAGGAAAAACTTAAACACAAGGTCCTCTTGGATTCAAATTTCAAGGAAGCTGAAAGAAATCATAACAATACTATAATCAAACATTTATCATAATACAGTTACAACAATCCATGTGAATCAATCAAACATGAACTCTCTCAGTATCAGAGGCAAATAAGATGGACTAAGAAATATGACTTTCATTAAACAAGAAGTCTCAGATCCAAATACATAACTAGAGAACCAGAAGCTTCATCAAAAGTTTACAATACGGGAGCACTGCTCAACCATTGTGCTTCACAAAATATCAAAACTGAGTATATACTCAAAATTGTTGCAACTACCAGGAGCGTGATTAGACCCCTACATTCAAAATTTCCAGTCAGTGCCCGCTCTGTCAGACTATGTAGGCCTCCTTATGTCAGACGTGAGATGGGCGCAGTTAGGCGTTTTATAGGAAATCTATCCAGGAAGAAGCTTCAGGTGGACAGTCTTCCTTTATGGCTAATCTCTGCAACGCTTTCCATTTATGGGGTGAGACGAGGTCTCAACTATCGATCCCATCTTCAATAACTTCCTCCATTGGGATCGGGACGAGGCCTAACACCCATGAATGTTTCCAGGCAGTGCTCGTGACTTATTCAAGTCAATCCTGACGCCTCGAGGCTCTACAGATCTTCTTCCATGACCAAATACGGGCGTTTTTGTAAACTCGAGCTTCAAGCGCTAGCTCCTTCTTCATCACTCCTTCGTTCTTGTGACCTCAGACCATGACCTAACACTTATCCCATATGACGCTTCGGGATTTCGCACTTCAGGAGATTTCACATTACTTAACTACAGATTCCCCGATGCCCGAATGACGAAATCACTCCTCTCCAATTGATGGTCGGATCTGCTATGCATCCAACGGTCGCGATTGCTTCCTTGAAAACCCGAGTCACCAATCATGCGTTGGGTGCTTACCTTTCTTCTTGGTCCCACCTCCTATGTGACCTCGCTATGACCTAGGGCTTATCTTCAAGGTGCTTCGGGACTTCAGGTGCTTCGGGCTTCAGCCCTTCGGGACTTTGCAATGTTTCTCATTTTAAAACTCTCGAAGTAAAAATCCCGAAGTGATAGATCTGATGACGCGTGGCTCTTGTTGATCAATGGCTTAGATCTATTTTGGGCCTTCGGGACTTCAGGCCTTCAGCCACTTCAACAACTTTGACAAATTTGGTGCTTTGGCAACCTTGTGCAGGCCACGAACTTGGACAACCTGCTACCCTTGACAACTATATGTGATAACATTTGGCTCCACGGGGGATGGCATGCTCCCTGCAAGCTGCTAAGAATAAGTAGTTCCAGTGCCTTAGTTGTTGGGTTATAGAGTCATGCTCAAAAAACGTCCTGCTGAGGATTACAGACCGATAATTACTCTAAACAAAAGCAAATACATGGGTTCCAGAGGAGCTTATTTATGTACAATCCTATACTAATTGATCAAGTTACAAAGTGCTAAGTAAAAGAAAACTTCCACCATAGCCATTCAAGTAACTTCCTAACTGGAAGCTCTTTTACTATGTCAACGACTGATAACAGATGATGCAACCGTGACAGTAGAACAATTACATCCTTCATCTTTACTCCAAAGGATAAAGTTGAGATAAAGCTAGGCTGCTCCAAGGCATGAAGGAAATGCAACTCCATGTACTCGTTGACAGGCTCATAGAACGAGTGGCAAACTACAGAAAATTTGTAACAGACAACCCAATCTGCTCCACAGTTGCTCACAAATGGCTAAATATCTTTGGTAAGCACAGGGTGATGAGAAGCTTATGTAGGCTGATTGATCCCAGGTGGTGGTTGCTCACTCACAGGCTTAGGGTAAGATATAAACTGCTCATTTGGCTTTCCCTCTTTTTCTCCTTCATGGCTCTCCTAAGGATTAGATTCATAATCATGATAAACATGAACCATGGGAGAGCTCTACTCTTCGTCATCTTCGCTGGGATATTCATTGCAAGTTGTTTGTTCTTGGACAGTATCTGAAATCACTTCTTTGTCATAAGTAGGGCTGCCAAGAACATTTGTTTCGAGGACCGAAATATCCTCTGCATCTTCATAAGAGCAGCAAGCACGATCTGCCTTCAATTTCTCTATTTTTTCAGAAAGTGATTTTACCAGTCCCACCAGCTCAACCAAAGCATCTTCTTCATCCTCACAGTCTGCATCAGAATCTGCTATATTATGAACACAATCGTTATATTCCTTACAACAGTTATGAGAAATCAACTCAGAGGAATAAAACTTTTGACAATGCCCATTAAAAGCCACATGAAACTACTTCAGGGAGGAGATGCTAGCAGGGGGTAAGGAGTGGTACCAATTGTGAGAATCTCCTACTAACAAGATCATGAACATCTTTAATAATACATCCTCATGATGTATTTCCCATTGATGCATGAGTTCATGAAACTCAAGGAGATGTTGAGCAAGGTTTTCCTCTTTACGCTCTCTAAATATGGGAAAATAATCACTCCATTCATTTGGAGTAGGAACAACATTAGGAAAACCAAGAACATAGGAGAAATTAAAAGGAGCATACCTCCAAGCCAAGATTCTTTCCATTTCGAACCAGTGGAGTCAACAATCGATCCTTTAATCATGGAGTCGCTAGGTGAATGATATGCAGTCTGAATGTGTTTGGTCTTTGTTAACCATCAAAGACTAGATCTGATCGTTGTAAATATCCCAGGGAACTTTCAAGCTGAGAAAGAGGCTGTTAAAAGCCTTCTCGAAAAATTTCTCTAGGTCAGCTCGGGTGTGCTAGAGGCAACCATAACCAAAAAAGTGGAGTCGACACAGTGGAGTAGCCAGGTGAAAATGCAATCTTCAATGGTTCTCATATCTGATGCACCTTTATAATTAGAAGCTTGTTGTCATTCTACCCAGGGAAAAGTCTTCAATTCGTTCCCCGGCAACGACACCATAAATGTTAGCACTAGAAGTCACCCTCTGATTGTGGAGAGGGTAAGCCCAGTACCCATCATAGTTTTATGTCACAAGTTGGTTTTAAAGAGGTAAAATGGGCACAGACTCAAGATGATATCGTTTTAACTCAAAAAATTGGACTGGTATGCACATGCAGGTGAGGTCTTGATTAACTTTAGTCAGTAAGTTGGAGTAAGGGTGAGTAGGAGGAATATTTAGTGAGAAAGGTGTAGAGGTCCGCTATGAACATCAGATTTTCTAGCAGCCTAAAGAGGAAAAACTTAAACACAAGGTCCTCTTGGATTCAAATTTCAAGGAAGTTGAAAGAAATCATAACAGTATTATAATCAAACATTTATCATAATACAATTACAACAATCCATGTGAATCAATCAAACATAAACTCTCTCAGTATTAGAGGCAAATAAGATGGAGTAAGAAAGCCGACTTTCATTAAACAAGAAGTCTCAGATCCAAATAAATAACCAGAGAACCAAAAGCTTTATCAAAAGTTTACAATACGGGGGCACTGCTCAACCATCGACCTTCACAAAATATCAAAACTGGGTATATATACTCAAAATTGTTGCAACTACCAGGAGCGTGATCGGACACCTGCATTTAAAGTTTCCAGTCGACGCCTGCTATGTCAGACTGTGTAGGCCTCCTTATGTTAGACATGAGACAAGAACAGTTAGGCATTTTACAGGAAATCTATCCAGGAGGAAGCTTCGGGTGGACAATCTGCCTTTATGGTTGATCTCTGCAACAATTTCCATTTATGGGGTGAGACGAGGTCTCAACTGTTGACCCCATCTTCAATAAATTTATCCAATGGGATCAGTACAAGGCCTGATTCCCATGAATGTTTCTAGGCAGTGCCCGCGATTTCTTCAAGTCAATCATGATGCCTCGAGGCTCTGCAGATCTTCTTCCGTGACCAAATATGGGCGTTTTCAGAAACTCGAGCTTCAGGCGCCAACTCCTTCTTCATCACTCCTTCGTTCTTCTAACCTCAGGCTGTGACCTAGCACTTATCCCATATGAAGCTTCGATATTTCATGCTTCGAGAGATTTCACATTACTCGACTACAGATTCCCCGATGCCCGAATGACGAAATCAGTCCTCTCAGATTGACAGTCGGATTTGCTATGCATCTGACGGTCGTGATTGCTTCCTTGAAAACCTGAGTCACCAATCATGCGTTGGGTGCTTACCTTTCTTCTTGGACCCACCTCCTATGTGACCTCGCTATGACCTAGGGATTATCTTCAAGGTGCTTTGGGACTTCGGGCCCTTCGGGACTTTGCAATGTTTCTCATTTTAAAACTCCTGAAGTAAAACTCTCAGAGTGATAGATCTAATGACGTGTGGCTCTTGCTGATCAATGGATCAGATCTATTTCGGGTCTTCAGGACTGTGGGCCTTCATCCACTTCGGCAGCATTGACAAATTCGGCGCTTTGGTGGCCTTGTGTAGGCCACGAACTTGGACAACATGTTTCCCTTAACAACTATATGCGATAACAAATACCATAGGTGTATCCGTTTCCTTGCAATTTCCAACATCCCAGACCTCTTCAAGATTTCCATTACATACTTCCCTTGATTCATAAAGATCTCATTCTGTTTCTGCCATACCTTGAGACCCAAAAAGTAATGAATCATCCTGAGATATTTCATCTCAAACTTAGCATCCAATTTCTCTTACACTTTGAGAAGAACTTTTCCACACCTGTTAGAAACATGTGACACACATACAACAGTAGTATTACCATACCATCATCCACAACCTTAAGTTAAAGGTTAGGATCTGCACTTCTTTGTTTAAATCCTAAGCTCGTCAGAAAATTGTCAATCCTATCATACCATGCTCTGGGTGCCTTCTTTAATCCATATAAATCCTTCTTCAATCTGCAAACATGCGTCTCCCTATCATGTACCTCGAACCCTTGTGGCTGCTCCACATATACTTCCTATTTTATTTCACCATTCAAGAAGGTTGTCTTCACATCCATATGATGCACCTTCCATTTCATTATTGCATCCAATGAAAGTATAGTCCTAATCGAGGTATATCTCGCCACGTGAGCAAATATCTCCTCATAGTCAATGCCCTCCTTTTAAGAGAATCCTCGAGCCACAAATTTAGCCTTATACTTTTCAATACTACCATCAACTGCATGTTTCGTCATGTAGATCCATTTTGAACTTACTAATAATTTCTCCTTTGGTATGGGGACCAAAGGAGAAGTTGCTGAAGAATGATACTAAGTACCAATAGAATGATGAATGCCATAAGAGTTTGGACATTTTAAAGGAAGATATGGTTATTGCGCCAATTCTGGTTTTCCCATATTGGTTAAAGGAATTTCATGTGCATGTGGATGCATTTGCAATTGCATTAGGAGTAGTATTAACCAAGCCAGGAGAAGGAGATATAAAACACTCGGCCTACTAACTCTCAATAGTTGCAACACAACAAGTAGACTTGTAAATATTGTAAATAGTAGGAGTTACAAGAAGAAAAAGGAAGATAAAAATAGAAAAATGAAGAACAAACCAAAAATAAGTAATTAGAAGGAATAAGTGATAGAAAAATATGATAGTGTGTAGCAGACATAAATTGGTGCAACATAATTTAGAATATCGTGTGCAAGAAAATTAGACACTGCGCGACGGAATGAAGAAATAACCGGAAAGGTGAAAAAAGAGACAGAACATTAATGACAGGGTTTATAAAAAGGGAAAAGCACAGACAAGTTTGACACTTAGTGATGTTTTAGCAACAAAGTGATTGAGAGCACGAACAAAGGGTGAATGAGAAAGAGGAAAATGTAGTTGATTATGTGCAAGGCTAGTTAGATGGCACCCTCAAAGGTTGGTCCTCCCGTTCGATTTGTACGAGTGACCCGAAAAACATGAAGGAAGAAGGAAAGAATGGAAGAACCAAAACGTTTTGTGGAACTGGAGGATGTTACAACATTAGAAACTGAATTTATTAGTCCCAATAGGATAGAGGAAGAAATATAAACCATAAAAAAGGTGCAAGAGGGTCAGAGCACAAAAAATTTGAACAGTGGCACAAACCCTAATCCCGGAAACCCTTCAAAAGCGGAGGAGATGGACAAACATAAGTAGAAAGTCACCACAGAGGAAGTATTGGTTGAAGATATCACAAGCCATCGAGAAATAAAGGGAGAAGAAGAATAAGAAGTCGAGGATGAAATTGCAGAGGAAAACTCGGTTGCAGGCCAGAAGAGGAAAGCACCAAGTGCAATAGAAATTACTTTACCGTATCTTCTAGACGTTGTAGTTGTAGTAGAAGACATGCTAGGAAAAGTACCAAAGTTAAAATATGCAGATCACGATGTAACAGATACAACGAAGTTTCCTGACCTTGCGTAAGAAAGTTGCTTGTAGAACAGGGGGGAGGTAGGACCCTTAGGGAAACCCATTTTGGAGCTCACTTAGTGGATCACAAGGCTTTACAATTCGGGCATTATAAATTTTTTGGACATACTACATTTTGAGAATGGTAAAAATGTAGGCCTCTGTGTGAAGCAACTGCTAGCCAGGGTACATGGAGGTATCATGTGGATGGACAGGTTGGTCCCCATAGATGTAGATCTCATAGCCAAGATTACATGATTGCCTACCAATGGTGTAAACCCAAAGGATTATTTGGACAACAAGGCCAGGGATAAAGATATTGCAGAGGAACAAACAGGGGAACCAAGGGTATAATCATAAAAGACATCAATGACCCTGCGACAAATTTTGCTACAAAGATGATGGATTGCAAATTTTTGAGGAAGTGTAGAAAGGAAGAGGCCCCAACAAGATTTATAGAAATAGTTGTGCAATGCACAAAGGGTGTAGTATTAAGTTGGGCACCATACTTGTTGAACCAGTGTATGATAGATTGCATAGATGTGCAGGATAATGGAACATAATTCCATTATTCCTGGTTGTTAATACTAATATCTTTCATGGGCTGGAAGGAGCCCAAATTTTCATCTTTTCTGGACATAAAAGGGAAATGTTGTGCAACACAGTATGAAACCTTGTGGAAGGAAAAGGACCTTAAGAACCAACAAATGAGCAACACAGTCTTTTCCATGCTCTTGGAAGACATGCAACAAAATACAACCAATATTTGGAGGATCCAAATCGAAGTAGTCTAGGAAAATGAAGGGATTACTAATTTCAAAGCGTCAAGTCACCATTTGTGGATTCAGGCCATAAGGGATCCAAAGAATAAGTGGTTGTAAATGAGGTAATGTACATCGTGTGAGGAAGTAGACTATATTTTGAAAGACTGGCCTACACAGTGGAAAGTTCCAGCAACACAGAAGAAAGGAACAAAGCCTAAGGATCAAGCAGACGCAGGAACATCAAATAAGACAAGCAATCCAATAGAAAATACAAGGAAAGATGCAGAGTAGGGTCAAGCCTCAGGAAGTGGCGCAGTAAGCAAGAAGCCAAGGAAGAAAGATATTGTGTCAAGCATATAAGTGAAGGGAGATAGCTCGTGAAAAACAAAAGTACCAGATGAGGAAGCAGAGAAGAAGAAAACTGAGGTGCAGACCTCAACCCCACCAAAGAAGAGGACTGGAGCACATGAGGTAGAAATCAAGAAGAATATGAAGTATCACAAGAACCCTCTATTACTTATGATTACAAAAGACGATGTAGAGTTCATCACAGACAAAGTCCAGGATAGAGAGGAAAATGCAATACATGCAACAGAGGCACGATGAGAGGAGATTATGAAAATCTAGCAGAAGTTCATTACATTGTACATAGTCTGTAACTAAATACAACACATCATCCAACAACGCAACAGAAAGGAAATGTATATGAGGCACTAATGCATAGAGAACAAGGAGAGGCAGTGTAGACGATAGTCATGAGCAGTGATAGGTTTAAGGTCACAATAGAGATGTTGGAGGTAGATGAGAACGCAATGCAAAAACAAATGAAGGACGTGGAACATCTGGAGTTGTTTCTGGTGAACATACCCATGAAATCATTATATGGACTACAAGTGAGTGTGATGCAGGAAGTATAGTCTAGAGCTAGGGAAGATGCCACCAACTTAGCACTCGACCGCGAGGTGAAGGAGATTTTGCAAATGACCAGTGAGCAGATCGCGTTGGAGAAGGAGGAGAAGAAGCAACACGCAGATAACTTAGAGAAGAAGCTTGCAAAAGTATACAGGAGCATACCAGACTGCACGCAGGAACAAGAGGTTACATCAGAAGAGAAGATAAAGACGATTGTGTAGACCATAGAGAAATACAAACAAGAGATAGCAGATGTTGTTCCTAAGTTTGTGTTTTAAGGCTCTAAAACACAACATCAAGGCATCCAAATATGATAATACTTTTAAAACAAAGAAACAAAGAAAACTAGATCAGATTCAGTTTCTCAACTGTCTCTGTCTTGCTTCCCGTTGTTCCTGGATGGTTATGTCGCGTTCAATTGCTACCCACGATCGTTCTAACTCGGTTCTATTTGTTGCAGTTTGTAAGATGGTGTTAAATAGGTTCAATGCAATGCTGGTTTGATCTTGTAAACCGGGTTCTACGTTTGGTTGTCTTCCGTTAGGGACTGTCATGGGTGATTGATTTTTTATATGTTTGTAAAAGGGGTTTTTATAGATTTGTTACTTCAGACATTAGGAGAAGATATTGATAAAACAACTTTAAAACTTAAAACAAAAAGTAAAGACACAATCAAGGCCGTTTCCTGGTTGAGTGACAATTATGAAATTGTAAACAATGAAACATAACACAGAAAAATATAAGGCTTTAATCTGGAAAGAATCTTATATTTCCATTGACAATAATGAAAGAAACGTAGGTTTTCTAACAGAAGAAAATATTAAGGAACAGAAGGTTACAGGTCTTAAAATTATTAAAATAATTCCAGAGGAAAAACTGTAACACTTTCAACATCCAAACCAATCTGATATTACAAACAACAATTGCATATAATTCCAAATTGATTCACTTGCTAGAAATACACATTAAGAAGAATATTTAACAAATGAAAGTAGACAAGGGAAGAAACATAGTCACTGAATGGCAAGATCCAGAATCTTGTTGTGTATGATATTCTGATAAACTTTAAAGCTGATCGTACAAAATTGTCTTTTTCCAAAATTTCTGAAGCCTTGTTTCAGCCTCTTGAAATTATATTTATACATTTCTGTCCAAAATTTCCGTTGGTAACTAACCAACTTCCTAATCTTTCGGTTGCATAGACTATTGTCAACCGTTTAATAATTTATTACAAAATTCTAAAAATAGAAATATTTACAAATTTTTAACTTTGAATAGAAGAACTTTCTTTATCTGCTTGAGTTCCTTGAACATGTTTTTCTAAAAAGTTCACCAAAGCCTTAGGAGCCTCAGGTATCTCGTTTGCTTCAAAGGAGAAGAAACTTCTTTGTAGTCCTGGCAACTGGTTTGCAATTGTTTTCTCTGTAGACTTAACTTTTTCCAGTTTTGAACTGGAAGCTATCATTAATTTCTGAATTTCTGCCATATTGACCATCTTGATATTTGAGATTTCAGCTTTCTTTTCTTCCAGTTCCTCTTTTTCTTTCAGTTGATACCTGTTAATGTCAATTTCTCCTAATGAATCGGATAAGCCATCTGTCCTGATATGTGTTGACTCTTTTTCAATGAAATCAAAAATCTTTTGGCAATCTTCATTGACATTTTTTGTAATCCTTTTATAACCTTCCAAGTTTGTTTCCCAAACCTTTATCATTGCATCTCCTTTCAACTGCTCTGAAATAGACAACTTCTGTGATTTCCCAATTTCCTCCTTTTGTAAAGCAGTGATTATCTTTTGGAAACTATTTCTTACCGCTTTAGCTTCCATTTCTTTTTGCACTGCCTTGTCCATAGATCTCTTAGATTCTTGAAAATAACTCTGGATGATTTCCAGATTGCAAAATACCTTTTGTTGTTCTTCCTTAATATTAGCATATATCTCTGATGGTTTAGTCTTGAATTGATCTATTCCAATCACTTGGTTAGTAATTGAAATGATCTTGTCTTGCAGAGATTTATTTTCGTTGCCCAGTTCCTGCACTTGTTCTCGGGTAGTTTGAATCATATGTTTTGCTTCAGTTAAATTTTCATTTAACTTTTGAATTTCCTGAATATCTTTGAGCCTGGCTTGCTCAAGACCTTTTTGTATTCCCCATCCAATCATTTTTTCATTTTCTTTCAATCTGTCATGTAGCTGTGTAATTTCCTGATCTTTCTGCTCCATCATGGTGATTAAATTTCCTACAGAGTACATATTGGCCGATGCTATGGCCCCCATAGTTCCTGCTAGTTCTCTAGCAAATTCACTTTCTTTTATCTTCTTTCCATCAATAATAATTTTATTTTTTTTAACTGTTCTATCTCCTACAGGATGTAATTCCTGTTTCAACACAGCTCTCCGTTTTTTGCTGAAAAAATAATCCGATGAAGGTATTTCATATCTGCTAATTGGTTCTAAGTCACTCATGTACAGAACTCCTTCGTGAGGATTCCCAAATGTAGCCTGCAGTGGGGTTAATGCTGTAATGGGGCTCCCAAGTTCCCGTGAAGCTGTTCCCCCAGCAGTTTCTGGAATATCATCAAGGTTTATTGGATTTGTCTCTGCTCCTTTTCCTTTTTCTGTTTGTGTTTCTTTGGTCTGTGAACTTTCTGTATTCTGAGAAGGAATCTCAAAATCTTTCAGTTTACCTTTATCACTTATATCATATTGAATAATGGTTTCAAAACCAGGAGGAATGGTTTCTGGCACTTGCTCTGATGTTGACACTTCGCCCTGCAAAATCTTTGGTAAACATTGTCTTCTATTTCTTTGGAAAGATGCAAACCCCACATGTGCATCAGGTGACAAGGTTTTCACCCTACTTTGAACTTCGTCATATGACTTAACATTTCTGAAAATATCATCATAAAAAGAATCTTCATGTTCATATGCTTTCAACCCACACTGTGTAACATGCCGATTGATAATTTGATATGGATCATGTTTCCTATGTTCTATATCCACTAATTTTACTTCACTCAATGATTCGGCTTCTGACTTGGAATGACCAAAGTTTAATAAAGCGAATTTTCCTAAATAAATAGGAAAATACGGCCACGACTTCTTCTGCTGAGCTTTTAGTTCTAGTCCAATACCACCATTTACCAACTGATAAGCCACTTCTCTGCAAATTAACCTATCTGGGAGTATCTTTGGGAGTGCATGTGGTGGAATAGAACATCCATAAACCCTAACATATGAGAAATTTTCTTCAATGAACCAATCAGCCACTGTTTTGAGGTTTTCTATTAT